>CAUYON010158568.1:0-22069 GCA_963573935.1 Arctocebus calabarensis | reverse complement strand
CTTTTATGACCTGCATAGACAATCTACAAACATTCTAAATTTTCTTTAACTTTTGCCCTGCCTTTCACTTTCTTATACCACCATTCTGTTTCAGGACAAAATTTATCACACAAGATTCTTTCTTTACACAATGCCATTCTCTTTTCTGTCTAATTTCTCTTACTCTCTAAAACTCAATTCTGATGAGGTCCTTTCTCAGCCCAGGCGAGGCATCCACACAGGGAGGCCAAATTGCCTCCCTGGTGTACTCAGTGGTTCACGTGGCCCAGGCCGATAGGGGCCCCCACGTGGGTGTCCAGAGGATTGGCGGCAACTACCAGGTGCATATTCTCTCCAAGGGTGATCTCGCTTCCCAGTCAGGGAACCAAAAATGTTGCAGTAAGACAAGGCCCAACAGAGAGAAAGAGCAACTAAACACCACGTTTATAAGAGGAAGTACTTTATTCACTAGCTGGGAGCTTATGGCATAGAAGAATTCCAAATTGTCACGCTCCCCATCTGGCTTGATCTTTCCCTTTTTATCTACAGTCAAAAAGTTCCACCCCACACGTACCCTTCCTATCGGCCAGTTTGAATCAAGCGGGAGATGCTAATCCAGCCCCTACAGAACTACAGTATTTCACAGAACTTGGAAATTTCCAATTTCCAGGAAGTTAGGTTTACAAATTCCTAAGGGCTGAGTCACCATGGAGAGGACCCTGCAAGTGTATCCTTATGCTCTCCTCGAGAAGACCTGTTCTCCCAGACCTCACCCTTCTCAGGTATCCTCTCTCAGTACAATTCATAAGGCATTTGAGAAAATAATTACAAATGCAATAGGATTGGGTAATTATTACTAAACTTCAATGGTGATGTTGAAAAAGATAATAAAATGCTGAAGGCAGTTTTCAAGCATTTTAAAACCAAGTATGAAAGACAGGGAGCATCTCATGTCTAGGAAGGCTCTCATCAGCTACATCATGAGTGCAGAAAAACTATTACATCCTGGGCAGAAGGCCCATACAAGGATATAATAGTTTGAGTTGTCTGGGCTTCAAAGGGTTAAATAAGCAAGCCAGGAAAGCCATTTAAGTTATAGTAAGAGTCCTAATTGGGAAAACTAGGGAGCCTAACACACAGGATGGAAATACTTCTCTGAAGTTTAGGAGCCTACAGAAGTAGCCAGTCTCTTCTATTAAAAACTAATACTCCTCTGTGCTGGAGAATAATGCAAAGGCCTCTTCCTCTCAAAGGGACAAAATTACTCCTAAGGATCTTCCCTGTCTCCCTTACTGACTGCTAGGCATATAGCTAGGGTTAAGTCATGACTAGCTGGGAATATACTGGCCTCTAGAGGAGGGAAGCTCCTATATCCCAAAGGAACTTCCTTTTGTATGTATAACTCCTATACCTCCTATACCTCCTATACCTCCTATCCTTTTCTATGTATAGGAGGTGGTGGAACATGCATGAGAATAGATTCTGTGAGTACTTACCCAAGAGGTCCATAACAAAAAGTTAGGTAAGGAAGAATGTATAGATGTGAAGACATACTCCTGAGATACAGATTAACAAGCAAAGACCTTAGGAAAAAAAAAAAAGAGAAGGCCCATGTTAAGTGGTGTTGAATGGCCATAAAAGATGCTGGACAAAAAAAATAAAAAGCAAGGTCCTGGGCATTCTCAAGTAGATATGCTATAGCATGTCCAAGAAAACCTACCAGACGATTTTGCTCTGCAGGAAGGCACGGAGCCTCAAGGAATGTTGCTGAAGGGAAGCAAATAAATTTAAAGAGTAAACTGGTTGTTGTTCTCTGTAGACAAGATCTGAGGTTAGGAGAAACCTTTACAGAACTTGGCCTCCTGAACATAATGGGGATGGAAAGACACCATAACAATAGAAGCTCGCTGCAGTTACAGCCCAAAAAAGCCCTGATGATACCAGAATTTTGCTTTTCAGTAGGTCCTTGGTCTCAGGGATTTGAAGATTGAACCCACAGACCACAGATCAGTGGTAAGATAGGATTTTTATTAGAAGTTAGAAGGGAATACAGAAGAAGTAAAAAAAGACCAGAGCTTCTGGAAGGGGGAAAGAATGGAACTGAAGCGTCTCTGCATGGGCTCTTCCTCTAGGGATATTAGGTCTAGAGAATTACATGTGGCCAGGAGTTGGTAGATGTAAAACATCTTTTCAAAGTAAATGAATTTATTAACAAATGAAAGAATGTAGTTACTGCTTCACTAGGGCAAGGTTATTAGGTCCTTTATAGTTTTGTCTCTGAAAAGGAATTAGGGTGTATGTTCCTACTCAAGGTGGAATCACCCAAAAAAACACCTCAGGCTGCTTTGTTCATGACCTTAGTAGAGACCAGAGGGTGTGTCCTGAAAAAGGCAGTCTTTCTGTGCCTGGAAATGGGGGTCTGATTTCTGAGCTCATCTAGGCCTAGAGAATGGAGGCAGGGGGAGGATCCCAGTCCAGCTCTGAGTGGTGGAATCCTGTATCACTGACACATAGAAATTTATCAAGCAGCTTGACAGAACTACAATATTCTTGGGGAAAAACAGATGTATATCAAAGAGTACTATACTCA
Organism: Arctocebus calabarensis; assembly: GCA_963573935.1. Classification (NCBI taxonomy): domain Eukaryota; kingdom Metazoa; phylum Chordata; class Mammalia; order Primates; family Lorisidae; genus Arctocebus; species Arctocebus calabarensis. The sequence continues at coordinate 19,500 of CAUYON010158568.1, read as the reverse complement.
GCTCTATAAGAAAGGACAACTTGAGATTGATAGTAATAACTCTAATAAGAAGTCTTAAGATTTTGTCCTTTTGACAGGTCTAAGTCATTTTTTAGACCTGAAACCATTTGCTTGACTGGCATTCTTTCATAGCTGGAATACTTTTCTTCCTCTCAAGGAGGTCTCACAAAACCATAGGAAACAGAGATAATACTTCTGAAGTCCTTCCCCAAAGGTACATATGGCCATTTATTCAGGTGACTGTACGTGGCATGGTTTACTATGTTTTGTGTCTTATAAACAAGATCAGGAAAATTAGATGGAGTCCCTACAAAAAGAGCAAATAGAAATTTGTAAAATCAACTTATGAAAACAAACAAAAAAAAACCTCTGAAAACAAATTGCTTAGAATAGAGATGAACTAACACAGGACTGTTAGGTAATTATATATGTTGAATAAAATATACATTTGACTGCTGCAGAAATTCAGAATCAGTGTATGCAACTAAATAAAAGGAGAGAAGAAGGGAGGGAGGGAGGAAGGAATAGAAGGAACAAGGCAGGAAGGAAACAAGGGAGGAAAGAAGAAAGAGAGGAGGAAGGGAAGGAAGAAAGGAGGATAGAAAGAAGGAAGGGAGGGAGAGAGAGAAGGAGAGAGAGAGGGAGAGAGGGATAAAAAAAGAAGAAAAGGAAGAAGAGGGGCTGGATGAAAGATAGGGAGAGTATTTACTGAACTGACAAAACTGATTCAAAACATTGTCAAATATTAATACAAACTCTCACTGGGGGAAAATTTACAAAAATGTAAACAACTCTGTGAGCTAGTTTAAATATATTTAAATAGCAGCCTTAGCTGAGAAGCTAACTTATGAAGTTTCTTCTAGCTTAGTCATCTTCTATCATGCCTTGGAGCTGCCATACTGTCTCATAAAAGTTCTTTCAACTTCTGCATATTCCAGGCATGAAAGTGTAAACCAGCTTTGCTGAGATTCACACTTCAATACTACTGATCTAAGAGGTTTGTGAGTGCATATAAACCTTTGGATATGGATTTAAACGACACCCTAGAGCTTCTAGGGTTGTCTGCTACTTAATTAGACCTTCCACATAGGAAAATAACAATGAGCTGGTGTCCCATCTCCAACAGATGCCCGTGCCAGATGCTCGGACAAACACACTCCATTTCCTATAATGCTGTCTATTGCTCATTTTTATACTGTGTCAAAGAAGTCTTTCTGAGAATACTTCTAGAATTTACAGTGAAAATAAGTGAAAGATTAACAGTAAAAGGACTAACTTCTATTTCAATATTTTTGTTGCATATGCTTTCTTATGAATATTCTGTTTTTATTATGACACTGCTTATACTTTAACTTCTACTTACTTTCTTTTTTGCTGATTTTAATTTGGGTTTAATGTGCAATGAAGTCCCCCTGATTATCCCCAATATCTAGAGGCACTGCATGATGCCTGGAATTCCAGGGTCAGACCTGAATCTGTCCCCCTTAGAGAAGGCTATGATAAAACCTGATGTTGTGGCATTGAAACCTGATATGGCAGAAAGACAAGAAAGAATATTCCTGAGAGGATATGAAGATTTTGAAGAAAAAATAAGACTAATGATAAATTATATACACTGTGCTATTTTGCTCTAGGCAGTCTTTGTACAGCTTCCCAGGAGTGCACTAAAAAGGACTCAAGAAGGAGAAAAAAAGGATGTCCAGCCAGGGAGTAAATCCCATTTATTTAGACTCTTCATAGAATTTGTCATTTAAAAATACCAATAATATTATTATTTGTTGTGTGACAAAATACTGTATCTGAGAAAAGTTTTCCTAGCATTAAGTGAAAGTCTATATTCAAAGGCATTGTTCTTGGAATTGTAGTCACATTACTCATATGCTTATGAACAAAGAATGAGATATAGTAGAGAGCACAAACACAGTGAAGGCAAATAATCCATTTTTCACTCCTTACTATGTTACTAGTTTCCCTCTTTGGCTCCTGTCGGTGACAATCACATGGAGAGTATTATAGCTAACATACAAAGTGCTAAGTTCCAGTTATTAAAAAAATATGCAAAGCATATAGCACCATGCTTAGATCCTAATTGGCAATTAGGAATTATTCGTTTCCTGCCACCACCCCAAACCTACCTCTAAACTTTTCCCTCAAGGATTACTTTTAATATATTCTCTATGGGATATGTCCCTAGTATATGATAAACCACAGGCAGCAGTTAATGATACCCTCCTTCAGTTATTTAGATAAAATGACCTCAATCTCCTACTTCATGTTTTATGTGAAATCCATTACCCTCTCTAAAGTTTCAGCAAATTCCTCAAAGCTTGCATCATTACATCTGGCTCCTAGTGTATCCCTCATGTACTCTTAAACTTCCTTGCATTTCATCATCTTCTGCCATTAATTTCTTTCTATTCCATATTGATCTAAATTCTTACCTTTAACTTCTACTAAAAGTAGAAATGCAAGAACTTAAAACTGAATAATAGATACCCTTGTGTGATAGTTAAATTTATGTCAGCTTGATTGGATCAGGCATGGATACCCACATATCTAACTACACATTATTTCTGGATGTGCCTGTGAGAGTGTCTGTGGGTGACATCAGCATTTGAATCAGTAGACTCAGTAAAGTGAACTGGCCTCCCCAGTGTGTGGACACCATCCAGTCCACTGAGGGCCTCCATAGTACAAAAGCTAGAGGAAGAAGGAATTTGCCCCTTCTTCTCTGCCTCTCTACTTGAAGTGTAATGTCTTATCTCATCTTCTCCTACACTCAGACTGATACTACACTGTTGGCTCTCCTGGTTCTCTGGCCTCTCACACTCAGATTGAATTATATCACTTTTCCTGGGTCTGCAACTTGCAGAAGACAACTCATAGAACTCCTCAGCCTTCATAAATGTGTAAACCAATTCCTCATAACAAATGTATCTCTCTATGTAAAAAACCATTCTGTTTCCCTGGAGATCTCTGACTAATTTTCCTGTTCCTACTCTTCCCTCTGGCTGTTTTGAATTGAACATCATTCTCCTCAAGGTTCAGCCTCTAACCCCATTGTTTTTTCCTATATATCCCTCTTCATTATTGTCCTTGGTTAATCTCATCACTGAATTGATGTTCATTTCCTGGTGTTCAAGTATCTTTTTGACATTTTTTTTTTCAGTCGGCTTCTTCAGAAGGCTACCTACCACCTTTATTAAACTAGTAGAGCATATTCAGTTCCTTCACTGAGAGAAACTATGATTCCCACTATTAAAATTGTACTTTTGTGTTACTTTAAGAGTACTGAACACACTTATTGCAGCAAATACTGTTAATAATTATTATTTGATAAATAAATTTATGAATGAAAACACAAAAGTGAAATATCTTTTCCATAGTCTAGCAACATGAGATACATGTTCATTTTCATTTTTATTCCTTTTTCTTTATTTTATAACCGAACCACTTTTAGCCTTAATGGGTTTATTTTTCACCTATCATATACTACCCCAAGTCTTAGTACTACCCCAAGTCTTAGTACAAGAAGAAATAAACCCTAATTGGTATGGTCAAACACTAATCTTTCTACCTCATAACACTCTATCCTAGAGACATTTACTATTGTTTTGCACTAACTAGACTCTAACCTTCATGAAGGTGTGATTTTATCATATTTATTCACTGCTAAATCCCTTGAAGTACATGGATGTTTTATATTTATACATATAAGTGTTTGTGCTCATGAGTTAGTTATCTTTAAATTAATTTTCTCATTCATCCGCCCATAATGATAACATATTGTTGTGATCGTCTATTGCTGTGTCACAGTCACTACCACGATAAATGTAATGGATTACACAAAAAAATTGATTATTTCTCATGGTCCTGTGGAGTAACTTGGCTCGAAGATTTCTCATGTGGAGATCTCTAATGCCACTGCAAGATATAGGCTGTGGTTGGAGTTATCTGGCTACTCAACTCAAATGAAAAAATGGCCCTTTCCATTTACATATCTTGCCCTTCAGTGCATCTCCATCTGACTACTAACTGAAGAAGGTTCTTGGCCATCTCTTGTGGTAGTTAAGAGCTCCAAGAGATTAAAGAAGAAGCTGCTTGTTCCCTGAAAAACCAGGCATGAAAGTACATAATATAACTTCTATCATAATCTATTGGTCGATAAGTGACAAGCAGGTGAGTCCAAATTCAGGGGAAAGGAAAAATGCCCCATTTTTTGATGGGATAAACATCAAAGAATGTAGCCAACTTTCATTAGCAGCATATATACATTGATTCCTTACTAGGAACTAGGCTCCATGCAAAACTCCAAAATATAAATTATCTCACTTAATGCTCATAGATATCAAATTGCAATCTAACCTGTGAAAATTTCTTTAGCCCATTGCCAACTGATTACATGAACCCACTAATACTGAAAATTTCTATTTGGTCATGGTTGCTTTTGGGGGAATGAAAACCAATTATAGTTATTTCTGTTTATACTACACATTGACTTGATATTGGGTTACAAGCTTAGGGGAGCTCTCAGTCATCTGCTTGCCTAGAAAGGCATATCAGATAATTATTTGGGGCTATAATTTTTCCTTTAAAGATGAACTACTGACACAATACACCTAAATTTTACCTAATCTCTCCAATCTTAAATGAGTGAAAGGTTATATTTGTTACAAGAACATTAAACTAATAAAATGGAGAAATATTTCAGCTTGGTTTTTTTTTTTTCATAACCAACTTTCAGAGTAATTTAGAATAGTATATGTAGTAAAGAAATAACAGCTTTCATTTTTTGCAGGAAGTTTCTGCTTAATCTTAAAGTATGATTAATTTTTTTTAATTCAAAAAATAAACATTGCTTCTTAACTTTATTTTACCAAGATATTAAGAAGAAAGGACTTCCACACTTATAGAAGTGAATAATATGAATTAGAATAAAATTGTCTTTGTAAAGCACCTTATACCTTACATTGTTCATTGCTTAAAACTCTTTCTAAAATATATAAAAAAAATACTATGTAGGTCTTTAGGCAATTTTACAGATGATTAAGTTCTTTAATCTTCCCTCTTTTATGCGAAAACTATACTGACAAACTCATAGTTTTTAGTATCTGTGAAACAACTTGACATTATAAATTTTATAGTTTTGGTTATTTATATTCTTTTCATTTTATATTAATAGTTTGTCACTGTATTAGGAACCTGGTATGATTTGAATATTATCATAGATTAATCTTAACTTTTATTCTCAAGTGAATTTGCTTAAAAAGAAATAATTTATTCATCTCTCTTTATCAAGTCTCTATAATTTGTCTCTATGTTTGTTTTAGCACATTGCATTTTAGAAAAGCAGATCTATCATTTCAAATTTCCCAAGTGAAACTCAGTGGTGGAAGAGACTCAAAAGAAAATGTGAACTTGCAGTTTAAAATTAAAAACAAAATGAAAATCTATGGCAATTGCTCTTTTCCTACTCTCTAATTTTCTTTAGGGACTAAGAAAATGTAATGGAGCTCAGAATTATGATCATAGCTCAGAACATAATCATATAAATAGGGAACCCAGACTGAAGTCTTGAGTTCATTTCCTGGATTGGCCCTCATTGGTTAGGAATACATGTGTAAATATGTGTGCAGATGAGAGGTATTTGCACATATATGTATTTAAAACTCAAAATAAATGTTGCTTCCTATGAATCTCTCTTTCAATATTCTTTGATATCTTTAATTAAAATCTATACTATTTTTATCTGTTTTTTGAAAAATCAGATAGTAATATGAAGATGATTTCATCTCTGAGTCTCTTTTCTAATCCACAGGTATATGTCTCTGGTATTATGCCTGTACCATGCTGTTTTGGTTATTATGGCCTTGTAATATGGCTTGAAATCTGGTATAGTGATTTCTCCTATTCTGTTCTTCTAATATAAGGGTACCCTGGCCATTTGGGGTCTTTTCTGGTTTCATATGAAGCACATCCTCATAGCTCCATCTGAATTTTGTAAAACAGATAAAAATATGCCCTGGAGAAAAGAATCCCTGTTCAATAAGTGATGTTGAGAAAATTGGTTGCCATATGTAAAAGACTGAAACAGGATCCACATCTCTCAACTCTTATGAAAATTAACTCACAATGGATAAAAGTTTTAAACTTAAGGCAGGAAACTATGAGAACCCAGGAAGGAAACTTTGGAAAAACTCTTAGAGATATTGGCTTGGGCAAATAATTCATGACAAAGCCTCCAAAAGCAATCACCACCACCACAAAAATAAATAAATGGGAACTTAATCAAATTAAAAAGCTTCTACACAGCCAAGTACACAACCAAAAGAGCAAAGAGACAACACACAGAATAGGAGAAAATACTTACATACTATGCATCTGATAAAGGACTGGTAATCATACAAAGAACTCCAACAAATCAGCAAGAAACAGCCAACATTAAAAAGTGGGCAAAAGACATGAACAGAAACTTTTCAAATGAAGACATACTAACGGTGAAGAGACTCATGAAGAAATTCTCAATGTCCCTAATCATCAGGGAATACAAACCAAAACTATATTGAGATATCACCTAACTCCAATGAGAATGGCTCCTATAAAAAAGTCCCCAAACAACAGAAACTGGAATGGACGAGAAGAGAAAGGAACTCCTCATACACTGTTAATAGGACTACAAACTAATGCAACCTGTATGGAACATTGAATGTAGATACCTCAAAGAACTTAAAGTTGACCTATCATTTAATCCAGCAATATCATTGTTGGGTACATATCCAAAAGAAAAAAGGTCATTTTATAAAAAGGACACATGTAGTTGAATGTTGATAGCAGCATAATTCACAATCAAAAAGACCTGGAAACAATCTAAGTTCCCACCAATATAATAATAGATTAATAAAATCTGGAATATGTATACTATGCCACTCTTCTTTTGTTGTTGTTGTTGCAGTTTGGCCAGGGCCGGGTTTGAACCTGCCACCCATGGTATATGGGGCTGGCGCCCTACTCACTGAGCCATTGGCACCACCCTATGACACTTTTTTATGGCAGAGTAGTACTCCAATCTAGTATCTTCTGGGAAAACCTGGAGGGAACTGGAAACCATTCTTCTAAGAAAACATCACAAGAATGGAGAAACAAATACCTGTACTCAGTATCAAACTTCAGCTTATCAATCAACACTCAAGTGCACATATAGAAGTAATATCAATAATATTCACACTGGTATGAAGAAGGAGGAGTACAGTGCTCACTATCTGGGTGAAGGGCATACTTACATGCCTAACTTTGACCCAGTCTGTTAAAAAAAAATAGCATGTAAACAAAACATGTATCCCCTAATATTCTGAAATTTTAAAAGAAAATAAAATCTATAGTGTTGGGAGTAATAGAAGTGTATATAATTTAGTCTAATATTTATTATGTGAAAATTTTAAGGTAAGATAAACCTTAGTATTATTTCATAAAAGAAAACTTATTTTAATCTCTGGAGATTTAAATTTGCACTAAAAATAACTGCAAAATTTATACTGAATCTTACTCAAAACAAAGTTATAATTTTCTATCCATATCCAACAAGGTTGTTGTTGAATTATAATGAGTACTTTCTAAGGACAATTTCTAAAACACAATTGAGAACTTTAGAGTTTGTGCTGCCTTTTTTTTTTTTTTTTTTCCTGAGACAGAGCCTCAAGCTGTTACCCTGGGTAGAGTGTTGTGGCATCACAGCTCACAGCAACCTCCAATTCCTGGGCTCAAGTGAGTCTCCTGCCTCTGCCTCCCAAGTATCTGGGAATATAGGTGCCCGCCACAATGCCTGGCCATTTTTTGGTTGCAGCTGTCATTGTTTGTTTGGCAGGCCCGGGCTGGATTCGAACCCACCAGCTCAGGTGTACGTAGCTGGCGCCTTAGCCGCTTGAGCCATAGGCACTGAGCCGTGTGCTGCCTTTTGTCTCTAGTGACTTGACCAGTTGAATTTCTAAACTATATACAAGTCATCTCTGAATTCTATATGAATTAATGTGATAAACAATGGCCAATGTTTACAAACAAGGGATTTAATAAAACAAATTCCTAATGGGAGAAGGAAATAAAAAGGATCAGGTGCTTCTTAACTGACTAGTTTATTGAAATGCCCAAAATAAATGAGAAGCAGTATATATTGAAACACTGTCACTTTTATTGCAATAAAACACAAATCACTTCTCCTGGAAACCTAAGAGAAATTGTAATTCAGTAGAGAAAAAATATTCAGACTGCTCTATTGATCTATATGAAGTAAATATATTTAATCAGTAACAGCCCACTTAGGGACAATGAATGTCTTTCATGCCAAGTTGAATGTAGAGGAGAAAATGAGAGGACAGAAAGAAGAGCAATGAGGAGTAAGAGGAAAAATGTTAAAACATTACACTTCCATTATTTTACACCAAAAAAGATCACATAGAACATTGTCAAGATCAGAACCCAGGAAGTCAGGATGTACTGGCTTATGACTGGGATTGACAGATGTATTATGTTAAGGAACATACTACTTTCATTATTAGCTTATTTAATTTTGATTTAAAAATATTCTTTCTTATCAGTCATGTATTTAGTACATTAGAATGCTGAAATGATTCTTTAGAGAATAGAACTGTGTTTCTACTAAACCATGTCCATTGTCATCAACTACAATACAATCAGGCTCAGTCTCCTCTGTTGAGACAATACAATATTTAAACAATATTATTAAAGAAGTTCCTGAACTATATAAACCTTCAAATTGATTAGAGAAAACTTTCTATTTTACCTAGTGAAGAGTTCTTATATACTAATTTTGTCTACCTCTAAACAAGTTTTTGCATCTAAAAATCAAGATCAATACTCAAATATCATTTTAGTTTAGAAGGTTAATGAAGTTGAGCAGCAAACAGAACGAGACTGTTTCAATTCTGAAAAAAGTCCAATCCACTCTTCAGTTGAACTCTGTGATGATTCCTCAATTACCCACATAGCTTTGTCGGTGGATAGAATGCTACCATATGCGCTCATGGGCTTTATATAAAAACTTGCATTTTTCCAAAATTTAGCTCATAGAAATGTTCAAGTATAGCTAAATTCTTTAGGCCACATGTCAAGATTCAGAAATGCTAAATACTTACCATATCTTCAATCCTTAAAATATTCAGCATTTTCTAATATTTGCCATTAACTCTATAAAACCTTTAGATTCTTAATTGCGGAAAAGTATGATTAAATTGTAAGCAAAATACATGCCAGAGAATACATTCTATAACTTTTAGTGTTCTTTAAATAACACATTTTTTCCAACAATTTAACTGGAATAACTATTATAAAATTTCTTGGGGGATTTTAAGTTAATATGCGGGAAGATAACTTGTATGCTAAACAATTGGATTGTAATATTACAAAAGAACTTAGCTTGAGCCTTCCTAAAGTAATCACTGAAAAATTTCTGAATCATCTTGTTAAGTGGTTAGGCCTTAAAATGTTTTGTGCTTTGTAGATAAATATGGGAGATTTTACAGATGGAAGTCTGACCTTCAAGAGTTTGGGTTCTCTTTTCTCTCTAGGGTCTTAACTGCAAATTTGATTGTGAACGTGTCAAGGTGATCAAACACAAACCAACGTATTGGAAGAGTTTTTCACAATGAAGATCTACAAATGGATCTTGCAATATGAGCGAAGAACACACGTTTAAACCAGGAGGAGAAATAAAATATGAAGACTGGGTGTTTAAAATAAATAAATCTAATTACAAAAGATTTTCAGGCTGCTAAAATTCAAGGGAACTTTTATTTCAACATATTTGTAAGTGCCAATCTTCCCATGGAAAGCAGATGTCTAAACTGATAACAGAAACACAGGTAACCCCCCGTTAATTTGTTCTCTTTACTATAGGTTGTATCCCTTTGCACTGAAGTGAAAAAAATGTTTTCAACAAGTTATATTAGAAACTTTAATAGCACAACTCAAAAGGAAACATTTTCAAGAAGTGATCAAGGTATTTCGGTAATAAGTGTGTCCTTATTTGGAAATCATTAAACTTTTGCTCTGGTTGAGAAGATAATACCATTCCAGGTCATCTGGGTAGTACAATATGGATTCTCATCTGTCTAGCACATCAGACTTTATTCTGTGTTCACCCAAATGACTACACAACTGTGGTTGACAAAAGCAAGTTATTACCTAAAATAATGACATCCAGTACACCTAAAAAAGGTACTGGATAAAACTTCCTTAGTAAATGAAAGTTCTAGAAAGCATGCAGCAATACCATATTCTTTTCCCTTAAAATCCTTCTCAGTTAGTAATTGCTTTTCTGAAATACATTACCCAAAAGTTCAAGAAATATTGCAGTGGTGGTATCATCCCCTGAGGTACATTTTACTACTGCTTTTATATTTTTCACATTTTCATTCTTTTTATAGTTTGTTAATTCTCACTAGCCTGAAACATAATTCCTTTTGCACATATATTCTACTTTGTCAAGTTTTTGTGAGTGCCAGAAAAATGTTCATGTGAAGGCCTGCTCATCCCATGACAGGATTTAAGGTTACATTATTCTGGGCATAGAATTCCATTGATATATTATTGATGAAACTGAGAAGCTATAAAAAAGTGTTGTTAACACCTACTGTATGATCCAGCCAATATGATCAGCAAGAGAAAATCATCGGCAGTGTTATCTTCTGTGGTTTAAGAGAATGAAGTGAACTGTGTGTAGGTAAGATGCCCTGATACTTCATTTTGGTAGTCAAATAAAAACTTGCATCATTTCAAAAATTCATTTGGCAAAAAAAAAAAAAGAAAAGAAAAGAAAACCTGTTGGAGACAAGTAAGAGTCCTACTTGGGTTTTCAAGTACGTGTCCTAGAATCTTTTACCAAATTTTTACTTTTAAAAGAAAATATTTGACTCAAAGATAGCTTTTCTAAATCTTTTAAATCTAAGAAAATCACACAGGATTAGGTTTTTGTTGGATTCATTAGAGCTAGCTAACAAAATCAGCATGAGATAGTCGAGTTTATAAGTAAAATAAACTTCTATGACAAAAATGTTTATAATTTAGGTATAAAATCCCAATCATTTAAAAGTAATATTCCACTAAAGGTCATTCCTCACAACAAATGTGGGTTTTTTTTAATATTACAAGAAAAAAATTAAAACTATTTTGACAGAAATTTAATAGTATAGCAAAGTTCTTTGCTGCATTAAGTAAATTCACTTAGAGAAAAGTTTGACTTAATAATTATTTAATCCAAAATACTGATTTAACTTAAATTTCACAGAAATTTATATAGACACTAACATTCTTTCTGATCTAAACAATGGCTGCATAATTGACTAAACCAGAATTTGTTATTCACAGACATAGACTTTTCTATCAAGTGTCATTGAGATTGATGAATTCTGATGTTAACTATAATTTTTAGTCTGACTTTAAGATATTTGAAGTTCAGATTCAAACAGGTTTGGAGATAACATCAGCTTTTCACTAATGTTTTTAGTGACTCTTTTTTGAAGTTCTGAAACATATTTAACAGTTACAGAAAAAGGTAAAATACATCTTTGTGACTACAAATTTCCCTTTATAGAAATCTTAAAGATCTGTATCTACTGATTCTGATCAAATAACAAATTATTCTAATACTAGGACTTGAGTCTCTGAATGAAAACATGCTTCAAGGACATAAAGGCCTAAAAGGAATGTCAACCAGAACTACTACTGAAAGTAGAAAAAAGGAAAATAAAGAAAGCTTTATTATAAGGCAAGCTTATAAAGACACAAACTTCAAAAGTGAATCTATAAAAATTTACAGCAGGGTACATATCCAGGAATAGGTAAAAATAAAGATGACAGCACCTAAATATGCAATAGAACCTTCATAGTTGACCACCTTCATTCATTGACCAACTAAAGTTGACCAAATTTTCATAGACTAAACATGCACCACATGTACATATCAATACAGCAGGCCTAGTTCCCTATGTGGACCCCTGCACATGTTGACCAGTTTATTACAGTCCCTTGGATGGTCAATTTACAGAGGTTCTGCTTATACTTCAGGAAAGCTCATCGAAATCAATTACAATGTTGGAATTGAGATAATCTTTGGTTGACTCTAGGGTTTTACTTTAAGACTTTAGAGGTAGAACTTCCAGACTAATAAAGAAAATACAAAATTTATTCTGAATAACAGCCCTTAGTCATTGTAAGATAGAACCTTCAATTCTTCAGTGAGGACTATCATTCCTAAGTACACATTATTAGATCTTTCCTAAAACTTTAAATGGCAGAGATTCTTTGTCTGTCACTTAGTCCTTCACTATTTCTTTCATTTTCTTTTTATGTCAATGTTTTAATCTGTTTTAACAATACATATGCCCCAAATAAACCTACCACTGTAGATTTTGACTGAGCAGTACAGAATACACCAGTGCTATCTTATTTGTGTACTATTATTTTGTTATTGCATTTCAGGTAATATCACCTTATCTTTTCTGATAGCCAAATCAAACTAATTGTATTTAGGTCTAAAATAATAGAGCACATTGATTGCCTTGACTAGGTCTATAGTTGTTTTATCTCTATAGCATTGGTATATTTAACCAGTTGGCAACATTTCTGAGAACACTTCCCACATATTCTACCATAAGGCATGATACTTTTATGTGCCCCATAAGACATTCTTGAATAGATGACCTAATTATCACTGAGCAGTATAAAGCTAAACTGAATACAGACACAGACTTGACATTATGTTAATATATAACTCACTTCAATAGATTTATGAAGTATGCAGATAAGAAGTGTCATCTTTTTCAACCTACATGTCCACTTTAGTCCATGATTCCTTCAAGTTTTAATAAAATAGAGACACGGCGGAGCCCATAGCTCAGTGGGTAGGGTGCTGGCCACATACACTGAGGCAGGCAGGTTCAAATTGGCCTGCTAAAACAACAATGACAACTGCAACAACAACAAAATAGCCGGGCATCATGGTGGGTACCTGTAGTCCCAGCTACTTGGGAGGCTGAGACAAGAGAATCGCTTAAGCCTAAGGGTTTGAGGTTGCTGTGAGCTGTGACGCCAGAGCACTCTACCAAGGGTGACAGCTTGAGACTGTCTCAAAAAATAAAATAAAATACAGACAAAATCAAACATAATTTGGTAATGATCATTTTACTATTGGCATATAAAGAAAAAATGATCCACTTTCTACCCAGCATTTATACATCCTCTTTTTTAAATGTGAGTTGCTGATTTTTTTTAAATAGGCAACCCTTATGATTCAGTTACAAATTTGGATTTTAAAAATAACTGAAATAAACAAGACACCACTTTTTCAAATTATCCAAATGCCTATTGTGAATTAAAAAGAAGAAAAATCTCTTGTGCCTTGAAATAAAAATTATGGTTCTGAAATCAGGATGTGGGTAAGAATATTGGATCTTTTATGTTATTTCTGTTGATTTGCTCTACATCAGAAAATCAAAAGTAAAATAAAGAATTTTATTCTCTTTTTAAAAAAAGATTCTAGATAAAAATAATTTTACTTAAATTATCTTGTGATTCTAGTAGGTAAATATATACACAGGAGAAAACAAAAGTGATAGCAACATGAAATATGGATTTGAACCTCACTTTCATTGTTACAACTATATGTCCCATGAGAGATTACTTTAACTTCTTGCTAAAATGCTATTAGTATCAGTGTACATACTATTTTTAACTGGGAATATGAAGTTTTTCTTCTATTTTATTTTAAATTTTTATTCTCTTAGCTCTGTCTGCGTGGTCTTATCAACTTTCATTATTTTAACTTCCATTTATGAGTTGATGACTTCTAAGTCATTATCTTCTAGCAAGTATTTCCTTTTAAATTTCATAAGTCTGTAACTGCTTCTTTGAGATGTTTATCTTTTTGTAGCATAAAGCCATTTAAATTCAACTTGCGACTTGATTTCCTAATCTTCCTTCCTTGTCCTGGTTCTCCTCCTGCACGCACACCTGGGCACGTCACTGACTCACTGGGCTGTTAGAGTCCCTCCAGTCTGGCATTCCCGCAGTCAGATTTATTTTCCTCTATTTAGCGCAGGAGTAGTAACTTAATCAGTAACTTAATCTTGTCATTCTTTTGCTTGAACACTTTTGGAACTCAAATTCCAAAACACTATTTTCTAGGATCTCCCAATATGAAATCTGATCTATCTCTCTAGTTTCAGCTTTCACTATCCCTTGACTTGTTCTTTTTGCCCACGCTGAATTGTTTCTGATTCTCTACATACATCAGGATATTTCCATTTACCCTGCCTTTCCCTGTGCTTCTCTGGTCATTTATACTTTCCCATACTCTCCCACCAAATACCGTGAGCTCTTAAAGTCACAGTTCAGGGGTCCTCTCCTCCAGAAACAAAACACAACCAAAACCTTCTTTATTTTCCTTTACTCCGACTCATATGGAATAAAAACCCATGAACAATGTTATTGCTGCATTTACAGTTTATGTTTAAAATTATCTTTGCTTGTGTCTACGTTCCCCTATTTTTCTATAGTCTTATTTGTTACTTCTACCTAGAGTACTACCATATAAAAGTACTAAGTGTAGATCTGAAGGATAAATGAAGGAATAGATGACATCTGGAGCCAGGCCTTAAAAGATAGGCAAAGATGGTGATTATACAAATGGCAGAAATGTTGTTTCAGGCCGTGACACAGCCTGAGCAGAGGCATGAGGAAGAAATAAGAGAATACTTGTGAATCAATGTAAAGCCAAACAAAAAGAAGATGGTTAAGATAACATGGTGCATTGGCTACGATGGCCTGGCTTATTCTTTCTGGGTACTTAAAACTATCAGGAGAGCCAGTCTAATTCAGGTATTCCCTTCCCTGGACATTTTATATAGATAACAAATGACTGAATTCATACCAAAAAATAATTATATGAAGTTTAAATCAAAACATAATTTCATGCATCATATAGCATACAGACTCAAGTTCTGGATATTTCCTATTTCTATTTTACATTGGATCAAGAATTAATAAAAGCCTCACTAATGATTAGAGCAAAGAAGACGGTCTCTGGTTTGGGCTTCCCTGCTCGCTCACCTTGCCCTCAGTCACACCATTCTCTACTGTGTCTCTTCTCTTGAACCTCTTACTTCAGTCTGTGCTGTAAGGTCACCTTCAATACAGTTTTATTTTAATCAAAGCAATTATTAAGTTCATGTTCTTCCTTTCTGTTATGCTCTACAAAATGTCTGGCCTGCATCCCTTAGTATTGTGGACTGACTTCTTTCTATTTGGGGGACCCGAATTTTCCTGTCTCTAATCTTAGGACATCGTGTTCTCTAGCCATCTGTTTCTGCATTCTGCCTACACAGCAGAGAGGGAAAAAAAGAATTTTATATCCCACTTTTGTTGGGAAGAGTAACTTTCAGATTAAGTGTGAACTACCAGCAGAAAGACCTCTACAGAGGAATGGAGAGGTTGTAACATTTCAAGTGTAACAGCAGTGACACCCACCCCCAAATCCATGTAAACTCAGTTTATATGTGGTAGACAACTTATATTCAATGTCATAAAACTGTACAGGGACAACTTTGTGGCAAGAACATAGAATTCATGATGCTACAACATTTGGGAAGTCAGATGAAGTAAAAATCACGGAGGGTCTAAAATGAAGGCCTATACAAAAACTAACTATGTAAACAAATAAATAATAGTCATTTTATGATAATAAAATCAAAGCTGATGTTTTTCAAATTAGAGAGTGAAGAAATTATATTTTTACTTTTTATGTTAAGAATCTTAGGTGGGATGAAAGTATTCTCAATATGTAAATTACTTTAGCCATAAAATATGATGTGTTCCAAAAATTCTAAAGAAACGTATTTAGAATTTGTTGGAATTTTCCAATAAAAGAAATGACCTTTTCTTCACAAGCTACAACAAAACTATTTTTCAGGTTGTTTTAATACTAAAAAAGTAAAGTTCAGGGCCTGAGCATCCATGCATTTATATAAGATGATGTCCATAGTAGTTCTTGCTAAAGGACAATCATACCTGCTGAAAGCATAAACTAATCTCTATTTACCCTTGGAAGCTGAAAATTTTTAGTGACGTGTGTTATGTTTGATAAAAATGTTACTTGGCAGGACCAAGTAGTGACTTTCAACATCAAAAAGGTACATTGAAATATATCAGAGAAGAAGCTATTTTGATACATTGTAAATAGGACATAAATTTTTAAAAGCGATCCAGTTGAGTTTATTTAAATTAATTTTATCCAAGGTTGAGATTATTTAAATAAATGTTACATCTATAATCTTAACATGGGACATTTAGTGTTTAACTAAAAGTTATTCACTGAAATATTTTTGCTATTAGATAATTTATTACTTTTTTTCTTTCTTTATAACTAAGTTCTCCATATGATATAAGGAACTCCCAGTTCAAAAAATGAAGACAAACAGCAATTAGATCTTAAAAATCTAAGGCAATAAATAATTCATATAGAAAAATGGTAATAACTTGATATTTTTATTTTCCCGTATTTTTGAGATTGGTTATTTTGACATTAGAGTTTGTTTTTTAAACAAACATTAGATACATTATCCCAAATGTTTAAATTACTACATAGATATTAGCCCATATTAATAGTGCCTTCCTTTTCATATTTTGTATATATAAAATTTGTTGCCTCAATATTTAATATTATAGATATCAAAACCTTACGAGAGGTTAAATACATACATAAGAATGATTTGCATGGATATTTTCCTCTTAAAAAGTGTGCCATGACAAATCGAGACCTGGTCTCAAATAAAAAAAAATGGGGCAGCACCTATTGCTCAAAGGAGTAGGGTGCCAGCCCCATATGCCAGAGGTGGTGGGTTCAAACCCAGCCCCAGCCAAAAATTGTAAAAAAAAAAAAAAAATTGAATAAATGAATACATAAATAAATAACGTGACAAAATAAACTAATTTTAAATTTTAGTCATGGAATTTTTATAAACTCATTATTAGAGTTTTGGGCCTCATTATTTGATGAAAAATAAAGTGCTGCCAAATATACCAAAATCTCAGTATGAATGGACTTTTCTGACACTATCAGTAGATATCGTGGTAACCACCTAGATCTTCCCTCCTGGCCAAACATTCACCCCCAGTAAAAAAGCTTCTACCTTCTGTTCGTCACGGATGACCCCTCTTTAGCAATAGGTCTCTATTTAAGGGAGCTGCCTCATTCAAGATGGCTTGCTTTCCCCAGGGACAGCTGACATCCAATATTGTTAACATAGGGCACAAACATCCACAACTTCTTCCCACAATTTCGAAACTTTTGCACCATTTGAGTTTCAGAGCTCCATTGGAGAAAAAAAGAGACCTCTGCAAAGTATATCGAGTTCAAACTCTGCCTCTGCTATCTGCCCTTTCCCCTAGTCTCTTAAAAATACTGTTCCCAAGAGTACTCGCCAATGTAAGAACTACACACAAATGTCTGTCTCAGGGTTGACTCCCTGGGTAAAAGGACCTACGAAAATTGGTGTCAGAGTGGTGGTAGGAAATAGGCACTAAAATGAGATTCTGGAACCATTGTAGAGCTACTACCACATTGCCAGTCTTAGATGAAGCAATGACACACCATGGTGTGTGGCTTTCCTATGGGTGAACAGGGAGAGGGCATCAGTGGAAAGGAATACTCGGGGGGGTGGGGGGGGAGACCTGCAACATCACAGCTATTTAAGAACTATAGGAACAATAAGCAATTACATTGACTGTAGAATCAAACAGTGCTTGCTAAATGCTGTTGATGCATTAGAAAGAAAATTTAAAAAGAAAAATGGACAATGAGAATTGCTAATTTAAGGCAAAATATGAAGCTACATTAATCCCTCAGCAAAATATAAAGATACCTCCTATATCCTTGAGGTAGTAAATCTTAGGATCAGACTCAAAACTCAAAAGGTTAGGAAAGTTCCTGAAGATTGAGTTCTCATGCCTTGCAAGTCTACTCTGCCAACATCAGATCATATTACTGGGAAGGAGCAAGAATCTAAAATTAAGATTGAAAAATCTCTGCCTGCAAAATAACATGCATTAAATTTCCAAATGCCCCAGAACTCTGTGGCCCTGCAAAAGTGGCTGACTCTTCTTTTTTAATAGCTAGTGTCCTTCCACTTTACTTGAACATAAAGTTAGAATTCATTGATATAAGAGCACTCTCTCTGGTTCAATATTGAAATTCCTAGCAAGAACCCTAGGAGACAGGTCCTAACGTTCTATTAGAATAACTCTTAGAAGCATGAAGAAAGCAATAGCCCATACTAAGTGAAGTAAAAGTGATATAAAAATCCATGAAAGATGGTGGAAGATGAGTTCAAAAGGCTCAGAGAAGTACATCTGTTTCATAAAAGAGTTGATATGCTACATAAAGCCAGAAAATTCACCAGATGACTGTATTTCAGAGTAGCCCTGAGGATCCTCTTACCAAAGAGATAATATGTTTCTAATAAAGGCATCAGCAATATTAAATAACTCTGTGACAGCTGTCCACTGTAAGGCAGGGATAAAAGATACTGTTACAGAAATGGGCTCCCTGGCAGGAATGGTGCTGATATAAGCCCAGAATAATAGACCATAATTTGATGTTACTTAACCATCAGATACAAAGTTGAAGCAATTATTCTTTTTGTTTGTTTGTTTGTTTTGAGACAGAGCCTCAAGCTGTTGCCCTGGGTAGAGGGTTGTGGCATCACAGCTCACAGCAACCTCCAACTCCTGCACTCAAGCGAGTCTCCTGCCTCCACCTCCCAAGTAGCTGGGACCACAGGTGCCCATCACAACACCTGGCCATTTTTTTTTTTTTTGGTTGCAGCCCTCAGTGGTGTTTGGAGGGCCCAGGCTGGACATGAACCCGTCACCTCAGGTGTATATGGCTGGCACTTTAGCCACTTGAGCCACAGGCACCTAGCTGAAGCAATTATTCTTATAAGAGCAAGGTAAGACTAATAGTAAAGATGGCCTTAATAACAGAGAGCCTTGAAAATGGAAAAGGAAGCACAGTGTCCCTTAGGACAAGATAGGGCAGTGTTCAACCAATACAAAGAAATCAAGGTTGGTTGATCAGGAGGGTGACGATGTCTGCCCCAAGAAAATTCACAACCCCTTGTGGAACATCCAGAAATGACCCAGTTTAAGATCTAGAACCCTCTATTGAAAGACCCATGGTAAAGAATCCTACATTAATGTAATCAGGTTATATAGTAAAATTTCCTCCAGCATTTCCCCAAAGTTATCTATGGTCATTTATTCAAGTAACTTTGTGTTGAGCAAGGAGAATGAGCCGATATTTTATGACTTGTGAACACAACATTTGAGTTGACATTGAAGTGTTAACATGTTCATCCTCTAAGCCTACCTCTGTTAGAATGAAGTGATGTGAAAGCTAGGCAGTAATCTGCACCTTGGCTTAGGTCTGGCGTCAGG
>CAUYON010158563.1:0-17133 GCA_963573935.1 Arctocebus calabarensis | reverse complement strand
CCTCCAGGGGTCACCCTTGCATTCTGGACAGGGGCCATATGCCCCAGGTACTCTCAGTCCAGTTTGGGCTCCGATGGGGTCACTGTCCCAGGAGGCCTTCACCTCTGGGGACAGGCCACCCTCCAGGGGTCACCCTTGCATTTTGGACAGGGGCCAGGTGGCTTGCCCAGCCTGTGGTACGGCTGGGGGCAGTCTTCTATGAAGTGGCCAGTCTGACCACAATGAAGGCACTTGTTCTTCACTCCTCTGGTTTCCCTCTGCCCCTGATGGTTGCTCATTTGTCAGAGTGCCATTATTAAAGCTGTCATTCTTTTCTATTCCTTTCTCTCCTTTTCCTTCTTTCTCTCCAGATCTCAGTTACAAAAGACCGTAGCGGCTGTTTTAAGAAGATTCTCCAGGTTATGGTCTGGGACTATAGTCAATTTCTGGAGTTTTCTTTGAATGTCTGGGGCCATTTGAGGGATAAATTTGTCTTTTACAATATTCTGACCCTCTATGGAGTCAGGTGTCAATTGGGTGTGTTTTCTCATTGCCTCCCTAAGCCTCTCTCTCTCTCTCTTTTTTGTTATTATTAAATTGTAGCTGCGTACATTAGTGCAACCAACAAACACCACGTTTATAAGAGGAAGGGCTTTATTCACCAGCTGGGAGCTTACGGCATAGAAAAATTCCAAATGGCTGTACTCCCCGACTGGCTTGGTGTTTCCCTTTTTATCAACAGTCAAAAAGTTCCACCCCATAGGTACCCTTCTCATTGGCCAGTTTGAATCAAGCGGGAGATGCTATTCCAGCCCCCACCTAACTACAGTATTTCACAGAAGTTGGAAACTTCCAAGTTCCAGGAAGTTAAGTTTACAAATTCCTAAGGGCTGAGTCACCATGGAGAGGACCCTGTAAGTGTATCCTTGTGCTTTCCTTGAGAAGAACTGTTCTCTCAGACCTCATCCTTCTCAGGTATCCTCTCTCAGGAGGACTGACTGAGCTGATGGCTACAGCCAGCACCAAAACACAAAATCAGCTTTGTTTTATAGTATCTGTACAGGGTTGTCCAGGGGGAAGTAGCATAGACAAATGGGGAAATAGCATAAACAAAAGACATAGTTTTGGTCAGTACAATAGGAAAATGTAAATGACCTCAACAAAGACAAATCATCTTGTTAATGGCTTCTGCTCAACTTCATTAACATATGGCAAAGAAGTAAGAAGGACAAGATCGCAAGGATCTTAACATGGTTAACAAAACAAAGAAAGAACTATGGGACTTGAAGGTTACTACTTTCTTAGCATAAGACAAGGAGAAAGAAGGAGGGTTCCAAGGATCTCTGCATAGCTAACTGTAGAAAGAAAGGGCTATGTGACTTCTGGCAGAAGAAGCATGAAGAAAGGAAAATGGCTTTTTCAGAACGGAGGAGAATCTGTTGGGGGTTCATTCTCTACATGTTCCCCAGGCTGCAAGGGCTCTGCTGTCTCACAGCCTGCTCTCTACACTCAGATGTGTTTAAAAGTCAGAGTGACAATACATAGTTACAGGTTAGAATTTGCTTTTAAGTCAGTGACTACTCAGTTCACACTAAGTTGTAATTCAGGCTTCTTGTACAGTTATTTAAAAATACTTAAAATGTACAAATGCTGCATATGCATGATTAGTAATGGTGGTTTTTCAAAGCTCATTAGGAGGATTAAGGTAAAGGAGATGAGCACAGATTTGCAATTGTAAATTTTATCAACATAAAGCTTATGTTAAAAATCTTTAAAATTATTAAAATAATAAAGGAATCATGCCTAGCACTGTAGTTCCTAAGATAGCTCCCCGTGAGCTCTTGTTTAATTCCCTATACTTGAATGTGAGCTGCACTTCCTGACTGACTTCCAGAGGATGTCACTTCCACAAGTAGGTTGCAGAAGGCAGTGACTTCCATTTTGCTTATATTCTGGGTCTCTGCTGTTTGCTCATTTTGGAAGCAGCTGCTGTGTTCTGAGCCACCCTGTGGAGAAGCTCACAAGGACACCTCTAGGCAACAGCTTGCAGGGAACTGAGGCCTTCAGCCCAACAGCCCATGATGAGTCGAATCCTACAAAAAAATGCTTGAACTCAGAAGTGGGTCTCCCATTAGCAGAACCCTGAGGTGACTGCAATTCCCTCCCAGGAAGCCACCTAAAGCCAGAGGACTCAGGTAAGCAATAAGAAACTGTGATAATAAATGCTATTATTTATTAATGTTATAAGCAATAATTACATTATCATTCTTTGTAGACATTATAATTATTCCCACGAAGTTTGGGGACAATTTGTTACACAGCATTAGATTAATTAATACACCTAGGCTTAAATCTCAACTTCCTTCCTTTGTAGCAGTATGGTCGTTTATAAGTTATTTGAGATTTTTTTTGCCTTCATTTAGTTATTTCTGAACTTTGGACAAGGGCAGTACCTCCTCCCCCATAGGACAATGTAGCCACAGCTCAGTGCATGTCCATTTAGATTGACGCTGGCTCCTGTGCAGAGCACGGTGGCTGCTATTTGCAGGGTGACTTGCAGTGGTGACTTCAAAGCTGAGACTGAGTCTCTTCTTCAATTATGGCATCTAACTGAAATTACCAACTGGGTCTGAATGTTAGCTGAATGATTAATTCAGATAACTTAGGGGAAAAAAGAGAATATACTATAATAGATTAAAGTAAAATTAAAATAAAAAGAGAATATACTATAATGGATTAAGGTATAGGAGATAAGCACAGATTTGCAATTGTAAATTTTATCATCATAAGGCTTATGTTAAAACCTATTAGCACCAAAAATTTAAGGCATAATTGTAAAACCAAAATATTAAATTGCAAAACTAAATATTTAATTGCTTAGCAGCGAAATATTTCAAGTATAATTGTAAAACCTGATAGACACATTATACCCTTAAGATATCAGCATTTCATTTTAAAGGCAGATTGAAGTTTGAGGTCAATATTGGTAGTAATTAGAATATGCATGGAAAAGAACTTGAATATTCTTCTTTGTTATTAGTCTTGCACTGTGGACTTTTTAGGCACCCAAGAGCTGAAAATTAGGATTGATGTTTGTCACAAAACAAAATAAATCTATTGCATTTATCAAATTATCATCTGCCTCTAACTCATCCATTCATTATTAGTTATTAAAATGTGTAACTATAATTACTACTGAGTAAGGATTAAATCACATCTGTGTTATTCTTGTAAATCAAGCTATGCAATCCAACTATATGTCTACCTTCAAATCCTTCTTCTGGCCATTTCTTTTTTCATTATGCATTTTCTTGTGGAGTTTTGAAAAGAACTAAGTAAGGCATTTGAGAGAAATGCAGATGGCCAAGATTAACAGAACCATCAGGCTAGGGTCTCTCCAACATAATTTAATTTAGAGGTTCTAGATTCCAGAAATTTCTCTGCTAGGGTAGAAAGACATTTTAGGAGGATATGATAGACTGGCAGCCTTTGCCTGAGTAATTTGTATTCTCTTTCCAGCCAACTGCAATAATAATCAATTTCAAGTGATAAAGATACTGCTAAATTTGCTTTAATTAATGTAGGGTTCCTGAGTAATAAATCATCATTAATTCTTGAGTTAGTTTTTTGGAAATGGCCTAGTCCTTTTGGCTGTCACTGAAATTTGGCTGGGAAAGTCTCCCACTTATGGAACCCTGTCTGCTCAATTATTTCCTTTAGTGTTCTTAGTTTTTCAAGGTGAGATCTCATCTGGGGTAAGGTACATAGAATTACTTTCATTCTCTTAACTAGCACTCCAGCAAGGCCTTCTTGCCATTGTTAACACTTTGTGTACACTTACACCTATAACCAGAATTATTAGCTAATTTCTTTTAGATATTTTGGCCATTTTCATAAACCTATATGTTAATGTGGTTTTTCCAAAAACACATCCCAAAAGATAGAATGTCATGACATAATATGGATTTTTGAAAAAGAATAATACCTACATGATAGAAAATTACTGCACTTTGCAACTTCAGTTTTCAACATTTTCTGGGGATCGCAGTACGGTACACAGAAGCTGTTTCCTTCCTTTCCTCTCCATATAATTTAGAGATTCATTTTTGGGTTGCAGATGTTTAGATGAGAGGTAGGGGGGTGTGTGTGTGAGTGAGTGTGTGTGAGTTTATAAGTGTGTGTGAGAATGTGTAAGTATGTGAGTGTGTGTGTGATTTTGGGTGAGTGTGTGAGTATGTGAGAGTGTGGAAGTGTGTGTGAGTGTGTAAGTATGTGAGTGTGTGTGTGATTTTGGATGAGTGTGTAAGTACATGTGAGTATGTGAGAGTGTGTAAGTGTGTCTGAGTGTGTGTGTATGTGTGTGTATTTAAGCTTCTCTCAGCTACTCGGCTTGTGTTTCCTGAATTCAACTTCTTTGAGCTGACTGGTCTGTTCCTATCACCTTTGTAGAGTAACTTTTTCTTGTGAGGTTTCCTAGGGCTCCATTTTCAGTTCAATTTCCCCTTGTGTCTTATGCTTCCCCCAGATGACTTCATTCTTCTCTGTAATGGGCACTGTCACACATGTGCGTGCAGGACATACACAGTTACGATCCTGGTTCTAGAAGATTCTAACTTCATGGACTTCAGGGCTAATCCTAAGAAGGGTTGGTATTTTCTATAATTACACCTCCTTAATGTTTAATGATAGATCACTTCAAATTTTGTAAAATTTGAAAGATACCAAATGGCGTTATTAGTTTATTCACCAATGGCAGGAATTCTGGAATCTTCTGAATGGCTGTAACTTGTCTAGGTTTTGCAGCTTCTTAGGGGAATGTTGTCTGACCCAGGGTAACGAGGAAACTGCTTTCTTAATGCAATACATTGCAAGTCTATGAATATGCTAAGCTACCACATTAGCAATCTGGCCAAGCTATTTGGTCAATTTGCAATTAATTTTAGTGGGAGTGGAGGGACTGAAAAGAATCGGGCTGAGAGTTAGAAGGTCTGACACTGACATCTGACACTCACCACAGACAATTTACTGAACCTCATTTTCACATCCATTAATCCAGTGAGAGGTGGCCGGTTGGACGAGGGTGTTGCTTGGGTCTCCTCTACTGCTAACATCTAACATTCTATGAATCCTTAATGTCCTGTGCATTGCTTATCAACTTCCTTATTTCAGAAGGAGTAAGAACAGAGCAAGGGTATAAAAATTCATTTGGTCATTTTTGTTTGTTTGTTTTTCTGATGTATGGGATTAGATGCGAAAGAAGAATTTTATCATCAATAAAAATAGGGAAGGAAATTATCTTCAGACTTGTGAATTTATATGATATCTTCTAACTTGTCATGGGAAATTTATTAATGTAATTGAGCGTTCTTTTTAATAAATCTTTGCTACACAAATGCATGGTTTTCTTTTGACTTTTCTTTGGCTGCAATCATTTCTAATTTTTCTCCACCCAGTCATCATTTATAGTTCTCCTGAAGCAACTAGCTCCTTAAAAGCTTTGAGTTCTTTCATCCCTTAACTTCGATTATAAGAGGCTCACCTGCACCCAGGTGAAAAACACACCTCTTTCAATGCCTTCTTATCCTTGAGTAATATGCTAGCTTCACCCCAACAGTGATTTTGGAGGAAAAGGCTAGAAACCAATGGGAAAGAAGATTGAGAAGAAATATACAGCATTGTTTAAGATATTGGTGTGGAGTATTTCAATCACCTCCTTTTCATCCCATTTGTGAGGGAGGCATGACCATCTCAGGGTCATAAGGATGGCCAAACACACTGGCACTAGACAGATGAGATTGACATTAGCTTATTAGCAGTATATACTCATGGCCCAAGGGAGAGGTCACGGCATGCCATGGAGCATCACGTGGAAAAAGAGTGGATAATCAGAAGACAGGCTTAGTATTACCAAGAGAGTGGGATGTCCTGGTTCCCACAGAAGAATGTGACTGGCTTGTTTGAATAATTCCATAGGCTAACAAACAACTGAAACCTACTCTGATGGGTAAACAGAAGCTTCCTGGCCCCCTCAGTAACAGTTATTTGCCTAGGGAACCTAATCCACAGGAGAAGATTAAGGAGTAGAAGTACAGTTAGACCCTTCACTTTTAGCAGATGTCAAGTGGCAAATAATATTGCACCTTTATTTCACTTCTTATACCATATGGATATATGAGAGGTTTTTTTTAAACTTTTATTTTTGAGACAGAGTCTCACTATCTCACCCTTGGTAGAGTGCCATGGTATCACAGCTCACAGCAGCCTCAAACTCTTGGACTTAAGCGATTCTCTTGCCTCAGCCTCCCAAGTAGCTGGAACTACAGGTACCAGCCACAATGCCTGGCTTTTTTTTGTTGTTGTTGCATTTGTCATTGCTGATTTTAGCTGGCCCTTGCCAGGTTCAAAGTTGCCAACCTCAGTGTATGTGGCCGGCACCCTACCCACCCAACGTTGCCATTTTAAAATTTTTTAATCCTAAAGTTAAATGATGAGAAGTAAGAGGATCATATTTAAGTAAAATATAAGACATTTTATCAGTGAAAAATAGAGACTAATTTTGGAATCAAATGTCAGAAGATCTATTCAAGATTTAATAAATCACACCAAAATCCAGGGAGAAGTTTTTTTTGTTTGGAATGGAAGAACCAGAGAAATTTTAGATTCTTTAGATTTTAAGTTTTTGTGATTTTTTTGTCATCCGACTGATGGATATTGTTAGCCTTTGTCACGGACTTCATTCATAAATATCTTTTTGTGGTTTTACTCTCCCCTCTTTTGTTCTGAAGCTTTCTGCCTAGGTAACCCTAACTCTTTCAGCATCTTACAAGGTTGAGCTTGGCTTTTCTAGTATTTATTTTCCTGGGCTTTCACAGTGCAAGTTTGTGCTTACGATTTGAGGTTTGCTCAGCGCTTTTGTATACAAGAAAATTCTGTACAAATGACAATTCAATAGATTGATTTGTAAAGTATGAAGCACACAAATTGCAACACATTTTTAATGAGGAGAAACTGTATAGAATAAGAGTATTGGGGATGAACTTGATGCTATCAAAAAGTTATTTTTCAACAGATGCTACTGCAAGTTTATAATCTTCTAGGGTAGAAAGTGTTGTATTTATAATGACAAAGTCTTTTCCGTCCTGAAAACAATGCATTCTGGGAAGCTCTGCCTCCTGGGCAAACCAAGATGGTTGTTCATCCCAGCTGTATGCCTGTTAGAGTTCTGCAGATAAGAAAGAGATACAGGTGATTTGTATAAGACTGCACAAAACTAGTTATTCCTTGATATGTTCATAAAAAACT
Organism: Arctocebus calabarensis; assembly: GCA_963573935.1. Taxonomy (NCBI): domain Eukaryota; kingdom Metazoa; phylum Chordata; class Mammalia; order Primates; family Lorisidae; genus Arctocebus; species Arctocebus calabarensis. Next base: position 9,852 of record CAUYON010158563.1, on the reverse strand, counting down.
TAAAAAACTTCTGGATGTATAGTAGGTTTTCAAAAACTATGTGTTGACAGAGTGACTAAGAATATAGCCAGCCAGAGTCTAATTAACTCAGAAGGAGAAGTTGCATCTCATTGGAAAATCATCCTGAACTGTTAGGGACCTTCCCTTTTAATTTATGGGAGACAAAAATAGTCTTCTGACTGGAGAATACCCAGAAAAGTGTGCTGAATCAGTCAAAAGGAATGAGCGTTTCAAAATGTGAATGTGAGTCAGTAGTGGGTATTGTTCAAGCTGCCTCGTTTAAAAGTCAGATGTTTGTTGTTCATGTTATTCAATGCATCTTTCACGACATTCGCAAACCTGAGAAATTACCAACTTCACCAAACCCCTGACCATCGCGACCCCTCAGGTCTGACCAGCGAGAAGTTGCTGCGGGAAACCCACGTTTCAGGAGGGGCTTTGAGGCTACCTGCTGCGGTCTGTCCAGCAGAGGGCGCTAGCACACCTCTGCAAAGACCCGGGCCCGCACGGGATGGGCGGGATGGTCAGCGAGACAGACGCCCGAGGCCTGCCTGAAAGTGCTGAAAACCAGCAACCGTGAGGAAAGTATTTCCTGCAGGAAAGCACTGAGACCACTTGCTACAAGCACAATGCCATCTTGCACAAGTCCTGGTCCCCCAGGGTACAGTCTGAATCACTCACAAAAATATGACATCTCAGAACTTTATGTTAACCTAAACTAAAACAAAAATAATATTGCAACAAGTTGTCATTCCTCCGGTCTGGTGTACTAACTACAAAGCTCATTTTAGAAAAACACTGAATACGGAAACCTGAGAAAAAAAGGAATGGCTAAAGATATACCTAAATGTTTTATTTTTCTAGCTTCCAATGATGCTAACAGCGAGGTTGATGATATCTAAACATGTTTAAAACCTTAAAGTCGCCCAACCTTAAACTCACATTCTTTTAAACATATCAGTTTGTTGAAATATTTAGAACTTGACGACTGCTTTTGTGTAATAAGACTCCTGTGGCATAGAGCAGATATGTGATTTATTTACAGATACATAGCTAGATGGATTAGAGCCCGTTATTCTGAACACAAGTCTATTTCTGTCCGCACTTACCTATGGTGCCCTCCAATTGCACACCACATATTAACACCTTATAGCTATTAAGTATTACCAGACTTGCACCAAGACCAAACTTGATAATCTGATTTGTGTCTTCAAATGTCAAATTGCCCTACACATATTAATTCAGTAAACAAAGGAAAGAAAAAATTGTGTGTTTTCCAAAGATCAGGCAAAATTCTGTGTGCAAGAAAGAAATACATTTCTAAATATAATTAGGCTTTTTTTTATTACTTTGAGAAAGGACATGGAAATGAGAAAATCATGTTGAAATAAAGAAGGTTCTGTGCTTGCCAGTGATCTTGAATTTCCTTTGCTGAGGATGAAGAGGAAGATGAGGTCTCTGGGGACAGCGCCAAACGTGCCTATGGCAGTATGACATGGCTGAAAGTTTTTTCTTCTGACTCTCAGTTTTTTTTTTCAGGGAAATGACAGCTGTCTGGCTTCTCCCTGCTGGAACCCACAGTTGTCTGCTCCCCCTGCAGCAAAATCTGGTTAATCACAGATAGGGAAAAATGGGTTCTGGGCCTTGGCATTCACATTCTACTCTTGTGCCTCTGGACTCCACTTAAAAAAAGAAAGACTCTCGTGGGAAGCCCTCTCCCTGGCCCTGGAAGCTACGTGAAAAATACATGGCAACGCCATTCTGCTTGTGCACGCCACGCCTGCCCCTCCGTCAGGGACAGATCTCATTCAAGCACACGCATCTAACAGGTGGGCTGCTTGGCTTCGCTGTCAGTAACTCAGCTGTTTGGATTTGTTTGTGACCACGTGTATGTTTAACAGTAACTGAATTTTTTTTTTAATTGAGACTTCATAAAGGCAAAAAAAAGATTACTTGAGAATGACTGAACTCAAAATGTAGAATGAACTATATTTAGTTTATTATATTATGCATATAAAGTGTACCTACACATACATATATTTGGAATGCCTAGAAAAAGCACTCAGCTGTAACTAAAATGAGATCCTTGGGTTTCCTACCAATCTTTTCTGGCTATAAACAAAGAGAAGAAGCACACCCCAGTGTTGACCCTGATTCTTTTATTCCGTCATTATTTGGGTTTTCGTTTTTAATCACTGGTTGACTTCCCTCTGCGTTCTCTTTTTTTTGCGTTGACCGCCCCCTCTGTAGTTGCTTCCTTGAGCCAAGACAGATGTGCTAATTGGAAGAATTCTCAGTCTTTCTGTTTGCAATCAGTGAGTTCTGACTTTAAAACACAGCCTTTTCCAGCAGAATTTCCATAGCTTGTATTTCTGTTCTTATTTACTACTATACCCCTCGGCTAGGTATGTGAAACTGCTCCATTTCTGCAAATATGCCTATTGTAACTCTCTGTTATACAATTTCTTCTCATCTCTATCATGGTAGCCCTTTCAAATTAGAATCAGGTACCCTCTTATATTGCTCTCACAGCAGTTATCAAACTGTATCCCATTTGTCCTCCTTTTTATTATCTATTTCCCATTAGACCCAACCTCTAGGATAGAAATGTTGCTATCTTTGTTTGTTCATTCATGCAACTAGTGAGTTGTGTACATAAACCTTACACCACCATTGTCTGTTGATCATCTACTATGTGCTAGACACATCCTACCTCCCCTCACCCCACCCACTCACATAAAGGTCAAAGCAGACAAGTTCCTTGCACTCGTTATGGAATCATTGAGCTTATAGTCTAATGAGGCTGGCAGAGATTAATCCAATAATCAAAGAGATAATGTATGTTATCATTAAGTATGATAAAAGAAGAAAATGTAAATTGTACTATGAGATTCACAAAATCTAGTCTGGAGGTGGGATAGATAGTCAGAGAAGAATTCTATGAGAAAGTGACCACTGAGCTAAAATTTGAAAGATGACTACAACTTAATTGAGGGAAAAGTAGAAAAAGGGCATTGCAGACTATAAAGCAGTGGGCTCCAAGCTGCAAGACAGAAAAGGTAAATCGGAGAAAGGAAAATATAGTTGTTGGTTGGATCCGAGTGAGTGAAAAGAAGCGGGGCAGGAGGTAAAATTGGACAGCAGGTAGGAAATGGATTGTACGGGGCCTGGTAAGTCATTTTAGGGTTTTGCTTCTGTCTTAAGATCAAGAGAAATTTGGTGGAATTTTAAGCAGGGGAACCACAAGATTCTGTATGAGATTGTTCTGGCTCCAGTGTAAGGAATGAATTGAGTAAGATCAGAGTACATATAAAGATTTACAAGGGTGGCTCTTGCAGCAACCCAGGCAAGGCATGAAATGGCATGCCTTTAGACTGGCATGATGGTGGGAGACAGAGAAGACATTGCTAGAATGGTAGAAGGAAACTAGGTTCGTGTATCTTTCAGCAAAGGGAAGAAAATCCTTCCAGAAGTGAACTGTTGTGAGTGCTGAATATTACTTAGGATTCTCCCACTGCGTCTTGGTCACCCATGCGTCTCCTGTACCTGGCACAATGTGGGGCATGGGCATGTTATAACCTTTATGTGTGTGTGTGTGTGTGTGTATTCCCCCCCACCCCAGGGGAAGACAGGAGAGTAAGAAAAAAAAAAAAAGCAAGAAGGAAGGGCATAATTTTACCAGGCTTTTAGAGGAAAGAAAAAAATCTCTGGAATATTCTTCATTACCATTTGAAACTCAGAAATTCTTTGCTGATACTTGATAGAAAGTAGCTTTCCAATTGGATTCAAAGGCTGATTTTGTAGTAGCTACTTCCGGTGCTTTCATGCGAAGGGCCTGAGGCTTGGTCTGGGTTCTAGGCGACAGAGCTGTGCTCCTTTAGCACAGTCTCACTTTGATATGCAGCATAGAAACCAGGGTGGGGACTCCGCATAGTAGAAGACTCTGCAGCTGCCTCCTGGGTTGCACTATAGTGGAAATGCTGTCTACCTGCCCCGAAGGGTTTTCTGTTTGCCTGCCTCATGCCTACTTATACTGGTGCCGCGTGTGCACAGATCTCACACACACACACTTTTTCATTGTTTTTTTCCCACAAGAATTATCGTTGTGAAGAAGAGCCACAGTCTCCACAAAGGGGTCTTCTGTTGACCACATTGTCTGCCACTCACTCTGTGTAATGGATTCTAAGATAAATGGTTTGCTCATTATTTCCATGGGAAGAGGATAAATTGGGACAGATTCAAGGACCGCTCCCCTTTCACCATCCTCCAAAAGCACCATTTTAGGATTAAGACCAATGTCTCCTTGTCCACAGCCGCTCCCACTGCTCGTCCACTGCCCCCTTACCCAGCAGCATTTTTCCAACCCCACGCTCCGCACCTGCCCGTCCACTGCTCTGACCCGAACCCTTCTTCCTACACTGCTCAGATTCTGTCGATTCTCAGACTCATTCCAGGGGGACTTCAAAGCTCCTCTTATGAGTACTAGAAAAGTTTTCTGTTTTTTTTAACTCATCTTCTTTAATTTGTGTCTTCAGGGATCTCTAAAGCATTGACTGTGGATTTGTCCCCAAATGTTCAGAGTTTCAGACGACTGCTGAACCTCTGAGTATGTTGCAGCAACACAGCTAACACAGGGAGATGATTTCCTCTGTCATTAAGAGATGAAATGAATTGCTCCCAAATCCCCACACAGAAGAAGATGAAGCAAAAGAGCGCAAAGCTGATCCTCAGTGGCTCCCAGACACCAAAACGCAACAGGAAATCCCAGGAGAAAACATTAAGCCATTGGCAGGTTTAATTTACCCCAGTACAACAATGGTGAGGGTCAAATGATGAAATTCCTAGTAACAATGTGCCACCAGACTTCCTCTGTCTGGTAGTCATTACTATTCCAGGGTCCAGAAGAGTAAGAGTGAGAGTGAGAGTGGATAAATATTTGTTTGAATAAGAAACAGCAGAAAATAAATAGTGAAAGAAAATAAAAAGAACTGTGTTAATGTCTTCCAGTGGTTCTCTGGCTATCTACGTCTTCCTGGCCCAATGGGAGAAATTATACTTCTCTGACTTTGTAATCAAGCTGGACGATGCAACCAATTTCTGGCCAAATATTGTGAGAACAATTAGGGTGTGTTGGTTTGTCACTTCCAAGCTAGAGAATGTAATTGCTGCAGTGAGCATTCTTTTTTCCTGCTGCATTGACCAGGAAAGTGCACGCTGCCGATGATACAGCACAGTGTGGCCGAGACCAGCTCATCCGAGACCACCAACGGACAGCACGGAAAACAAGATGCCCTGGAGAGTCACCAGAGACCCACAGCTAAAGCTAGAAATAAAAGTCCACTGTATGAAACCATCAAGATTGGGGGATTGCTACCTGGCCTATCCACGGTAAAGGAGGGGCCTTAGGGAAACTGTTAATTTCTTATCAAGTACAGTTGTGCTACCAGGGTTGGGATGGTTGCATCTAATACTATGTACATTTTGTGGGAAGTCAAAGTACATAATGATAACCTATATCTATTCCCTTTGGTTTGGGCGTGATTCTGTCTAAATGAGTTTGGGTTTGGAATGAACTACCCAACATGTTGGGGTGACCTCAGATAACATGACATCAGTATTTTAAGTGAAGTTTATTGAGGTATCACTCACATGTGGTGAACTTCACCATTTTCAAACATGTAGTTTTATAAATATCGATGGATGCAGATAGTTGCCTAACCATTGCTCCTATCAAATAGAGCTGGAATATTTTCCTCACTCCAAAGTTCTCCCAATACCTCTATGTCGTAAGTTCTCTCCCGCTCCTTCTCCAACCCCCGCAACAATCACTTCTCCGATTTTTGTCCCTTTGATTTTGTTCTTTCCTGATAGTCATATAAATGGCACCACACAGGGTGTGGTTTATCTGTCTGTTTGTCTGTCTTCTCAGCAGAGTGCTTTGAAGATTTGTCCATGTTGCTGCATCAATAGTTTATTCTTTTTGGCTTCGGCTATTTTATGGAGTTATCACTTTTTTTACCCATTCTCCAGCAGATGGACATTTAGGTTGTTCTCAGTTTGTGGCAATTATGAATAAAATTGCCACGAAAATTTACATGCAAGTTTTTCTGTGGACACGTGCTTTCATTACTCTCAGGTTAATATTTAGAAGGTGTATGGTGTGGTCATTTTGTAAGTGTATGGTTAATTTTTGAAGTTATATTATAAAAACATTTGCATTACTAGCAAAAATATATGCATTAAAGATGCTGCACATCCTTACCAGACTTTTGTATTTTAAGCTTTTAAAATTTTACATGCTCTGGTATACGTGGTAGTAGCTAATTTGATTTTCAGTTGGCGTGTCTGTCATGGGGATTGATGGTGCTGAGCATCTTTTCATGTGTTTACCTACCATATGACTCTTTCTTGTGAGTTGCTTATTGAAATCCATGGTTAATTTTTTGAAATTTGGTTTTCTGTCTTTTTATCTTTCAGGGATAATAGTCTAGATAGTTTCGATTATTGTTCTGGACATAGAGCAGTAAATAAACATGAAACAATCATATGTATGTTTACTGCATCATTCTTTAAATCAGACAAACTCAAGTTGTCAGGACAGCAGGGGGGACAACATTTAAGGACAGTGGCACTATATGGTCTGAGAAAGAATCAACAAATATTTTATCCCTTGCCTTCTTGGAGCTCTGGGGAGAAGAACAATGCATAGGCATAATGTATAACCTCATGCTTTTTTATGTTCAAATGGTGGAATTTCCTCATCTCCTCCTTTCTCTTCTTTCTCTGTATCTTTGTAAACACCTTGAAGCAGCATCTGGCCACATGCACCAACGCATCTGGCCACATGCACCAACGCCTTCAAGACTTTGTCCCAATTTGGTCTGCCTTTCTCTCTTTTCTTTTTTCTTTCTTTCTTTCTTTCTTTCTTTCTTTCTTTCTTTCTTTCTTTCTTTCTTTCTTTCTTTCTTTCTTTCTTTCTTTCTTTCTTTCTTTCTTCCTTCCTTCCTTCCTTCCTTCCTTCCTTCCTTCCTTTCTTTCTTTCCTTTTCTTTCTTTCCCCTTCCTTCCTTCCTTCCTTCCTTCCTTCCTTCCTTCCTTCCTTCCTTCCTCTCTCTCTCTCTTTCTTTCTTTCTTCTTTCTTTTGAGACAGAGTCTCACTACATTGTCCTTGCTAGACTGCTGAGCTGTCACAGCTCACAGGAACCGCAAATTCTTGGGCTTAAGCAATTCTCTTGCCTCAGCCTCCCAACTAGCGGGAACTACAGGCACCCACCACAATGCCTGGCCATTCTTATTGTTGCAGTTGTCATTGTTGTTTAGCTGGCCCAGGCCGGGTTCAACCTGCCAGCCTCGATGTATGTAGCCGGTGCCCTACCCACTGAGCCACAGGCACTGAGCCAGAAATTCATCGTTCCTTAAAGAATTCTTTGATAAGTACTCTTTTGCATAAAAAGTTAAATATTTCAGTACATTCTCTATGACAGCTTATGTTGTTTTCAGATGAAAAGCTTACTAAAATTATATTCCAATGGATCTTTGATGAAACTCCCTAAGTGAATAGGAAAAAATTGCTTATCTTTTGGAAATTTTCCCTATAATAATAAATTGGTTGTTATCTTTAGAATTAAAGAGTTTATCACTAAAGCAACTTTTGGTAATGAGAAAGAAGAATCATTTAAGTTTGTTTTTCTTCCTCAAGAATACTTTGTAAATTTATTTTGAAAATTTTAGTAGCTGGCTTGACACCCATAGCTCAGTAAGTAAGGTCCTGGCCACATACACCAAAGCTGGTAGGTTTGAGCCCAGCCCTGGGCCTGCTAAACAACTGCAATCAAAAAATAGCTGAGCATCGTGGGAGCACCTGTAGTCCCAGCTACTTGGGAGGCTGAGGCAAGAGAATCGCTTAAGCCAAAGAGTTTGAAGTTGCTGTGATCTGTGATGCTATGGCACTCTACCAAGGATGACATAGTGAGACTCTGTCTCAAAAAAAAGAAAAAATTTTAATAGCTTTATTTTCTATGATTAATTTTTAAAGTTTGTATTTTCTTTCTAGCTTTGAAAATTATTACCTCTCTGAGGTCAATAACTAGCAAAAGAATTCTGACTAATATTTGGATCATAATTTCTTATTTTTTTTTATTTAGTCTCTCTTGGGTTAGGAACATATAAACTCAGAAATTTGTTTCAATCTATCATTGGTAATATTTAGAGTGATTCATTTATTATTCATTATTTATGAATATTTAGAGATGAAAAGAGTTTTCTTCTATTGGAATTGATAAAAATATTCATTCAAAAGGATACTATGAATTAAAAAATAAATACTGTGTGGTCAAGAGTATCAAAGGGAAAGTTCATTTTATGGAATTTAAATGTCATCAGCTGTTTAGTGGAAACCTACTTCCCTTAGGTAGCATTACATCCTTTTCACCATATTTGATTCATACCGCAAAACTAATCCCTCTTCTCTTTCTATCATCTATGATAGTTTAAATTCTTTATCCTGTGCCAGCACAATTTTCATGTATTATCATGTATTTTCATGTGTTCTCAATATGATTAACTCTACAATGAAAGTAAGTAATGGTTGAAATAGAATGTGTAAAATGTAAAAGAATGATATAACGCGCAAAGGCAGTGACAGCAAACTAAGCAAAAGCATGACTTACAGAGAATCTCTGGGGTCAGATGTTTTATTTCTTAACAGAATAGAATAAATTATAAGCCACTTCATTGGTTCAGTGCATTGAAGATTTTAAGGACAGGAAAAAAGTGAAGTAATAACAGTGATAATCATTTATTGAGCATTTACTACAGGCTAGACCCTTCTCTTTATGTTTTAAGTACATTAACTCATTTAATCCTTACATTAATCTAATAAGTTGTTACTACTCATTTTACAGATGAGGAAAGAAAGGCCACCCAGTCAGTAAATAACAGAGTCAGAATTTCATCCTGGCCATTGAACTACCATGGAACCCATGATTTTATTCAGTATGTTATGCTACCTCTCAGGTAAGTTCACTAGCTGTTGAAAAGGATCCGCTCTCATAATGTTTATTATTATTAATTGAAATTAGCATTGTGAGCTAACACTTTTGCAAAGAAATTTGATTTCTGTTTTCAAAGAACTTTTAGCTGATGAATCATCTATAGCTTGGATCTATAAAATAATGAAAATTATTAAAAGAACAAACATACCAAAATTTACAAATCTGAGTACTGTCCTTCTCCCAGTGATCTCCTTAGAAGAGTACATATTTATTGCAAAGAGACGATCATTGGTCAAAATATTTTTGCTTTCTCTTTTTGAATGGTTTGGGAAAATAGGACTTTTAGAAAATATCTTGAATTATAGTAAAATTAAACTTTTTAAATGTAGTTTTGAATGCTGAAAACAAGTCTGGTAGATAAAAACCCAGATAACCAAAACAATATAAAATTTAATACATAATTCTAAATAAGAATGAGTGCTTGATGAGATTTAAACTGGTAGTTCACTCTATGTCTAAATGTTTGAAATGTTTGGAAAACAGATAATGACAGTTTTGTAGTTTATTAAGCTGTGTAGCTTACTGAGTGACTACAACCTTGAAGAAACAATTTTTGATAGCATGTGTTTTGACATATTTATTAAAATAGACAATATTAATAGCTTATAGATCTGTGCTTTATACTTTCTTTTTTTTTTAATTTTTATTTTTATTTTTTGTTTTTGTAAGACAGAATTTATTCACAGAAAAGAAAGAAAAGAATACAGAAAGCATTAAGGCATCTGTTAGAGGGAGAAAATTCTAGTGGGGAGAGAGAAGCTCTCTCTGTTTCTCTCTCAGTCTTTCCCCATCTCCTCCTT
>CAUYON010158562.1:0-14966 GCA_963573935.1 Arctocebus calabarensis | reverse complement strand
TATCAACGTATTTTGAAGCCAATCCCAGACATATTATTTAATCCGTTAAGTATTTTCGTATGTCTCTATAAAAAAAAAAAAAAAAAAAAAATTGAAAACCAAAACCACTACCACGATAATGCCTAAAAAATTAATATCAATTCCTTAAAAAAGCACGAAATATCGAATCCGTGTTGGAATTTTCCCGATGCATCTTAATCAGATTTTTACATTTTGGGTGTTCGATTCAGGATCCAAACAAGGCCTATTTATCGCATGAGGTTTATCTACAGCTCGCTCTCCTCCTCCATCTCTAGCCCCCCCCCCCCATTTTAACTTTTCAATATGGGAAATTTCCAATCTCTACTATTTTGAGGCAATTCCCAGACAGGAAATTGTTTCATCGGTACAGATTGATAATCCCTTTTATATTCCTTTTTTTTCCTTAAGGAAGATGTTGCTGGACAGAAAAGGAACGATAATGAGCAAATTTACGTAGTTTTTAATTTTTCTCATTCTGTTATGCGGACAGTTATTTCCATAACAATAGCTATTATTTTCAGAAGCCAGGCTTCCTATTACGTGCCTTATACGCACTATTATACAGTACACGTCTCTGAGGTAGATACTATTATTATCACCATTTTACGAACATGGAAACCGAGACACAGAAAGAACAGGAGCCTTGCCCAAGCAGGGCGTTGGCGAGCAGGAGTTTGAATCCAGCTCTGCGTGCTTGTGAAGCCAGTAGCTAATCCTATCTATATACGACGAAAAGAGGAAATCATCCACCCTTTCTCCCCACCCCCACCCCGAAACCTGAAACGAGAATCCAGTTCTTCCCAGCAGACGACGTGTGATCACCGCCGTTCCTCCAACCGCCATAGTAAAGCCAGGTTTCTCTGGCAACTGATATCCATAGGCAGACACGTCACCCTGGGGGCGGGTGTATGCCCTTCAACCAATCACAATCGTCTTGTCTAAGTTTTAGAATGTTCCATACCCAAATGATTGGACGACCGCCCTCACGTCAGCAATGACACTTCGCCGCAGTAAAGGCGGGTGCTAGCAACCGGTGTCTTCACGGTTAAGGCCTAAAACAAACCAATCATCTTTTGCCTCTACTGCGAATATCAGCCAATGACGTTTGCCCTCTTAGGCCCTTAGCCCGCCCTCCAAAAGCGTGATAGCGTTTGGGTCATAAGTCTATAGGGCAGAATGTTCACGTGGCCTATTTTTATGACCCAGAGTTCCCCTGACCAGAGTTTTTTTTTTTTTTCTTTCGACCCACCCCCGCACAGGGAGGAATTATGGGTTTGCGTCTCCCCCCTCGCGAACCCCAACCCGCCCCCACTGGGAAAGGAAGTGTCTACGTGGCCTGCGGAAATAGGGTAGGCGGAAATGAGCTCAGGTTCCAGCGAGTGGGGAAGCGCGAGGTCAAAGCTAGGGCCACGCCCCCAGGCCTGTTGCGCAATTCTTGGACCAGGAGGAAAAAAGGCGCAGTGGGAATTTTGATGGGCGTGTGCGAGTGGGGGTGGTGAATTTCACGGGCTCAAGGCTTTAAGACCCAGGTGCAAGTGCGTGAACTAGCTCGCGGGGGTCTCGGGATTGGGGTATGATCATGCACCAGCCCGCGTGACGCCTGAGGTGGTGGGTGTGCGCAGGCGTGCGCCCCCGGCGTTGAGACTGGTGAGCCACATCCCGCGCGGGTGGCGCGCGCCGCGCGCGCACGCGATTGTGGGGGTGGGGTTGAGGTAGGGGGGTTGGGTAGGGTGGGTTGCTCTATACAGGTTTTCTACTTATGTATTATGTTTAAAACCATTCTAATGAACAGGAAAATAAGGCGACCATTAACACAAATAAAGGGGCACTATTAAAAATACGTTGGTCTTCCCCAATTTAATTTTAGGCCCTAAAACATCACTTTCTTCCTATGTTTTCCTCTGTGTCCTAATCTGTTCTAATTCCCAGCCCTCCAAATGTTAAGAGTCAAACCCTCCCATTCCCACATTAGCAGCTCCAAGGGGCGGCTTCTTTCAGCTTCCTTAGTGTCCTCCCTCTCCCCCAGTTGCGTAGAATTTTCCTGGCACAAATATATTTTCTGGTGAGTATATCTACATATAACAGCCTTACTCTCTGCCTAGGGACTCCCAGTTTCTGTGGAGGCTGAGGCTCTCTTACCTTTTTGTCCCAATCTCCACACACAGTGCCCTTTTGCAGGAAAATACGTGCTCGGTTAGCTTTCCAGAAAGTTCTCTGGGTGAGGTTTATACCTCTGGAGTCCGCCACCAGATGCCGCCAAATCCCGGCAAAAAATTGGCTGTTGGTCCCTGGGATCATGCGATTTTTGTTCCCTTTCCCCCCATTATGATTTGCTGAACTCTCCAAACTATAGAGGTGATGTATACAATGTTTCACTCCTACTGAAAAGTACAATCATTTTCTGTAAAGAGACCTATTGGGGAATTGCGACCCAATATATTTTTGCTCATTTCTTTACTTTTTTTCATACTGAAAAAAAATTTCCTTTTTCCATTCCTTTCTTCCTTTGTCTTTGCCCTTTTTTAGTGAAAGAGTTAATGTATGATCTCAGGCACTGATACCGATGGAGATGCTAACCCTTTTTGCTTACCTTCTTTTCAAATACTCACCACTCTCCCAAATAGAAAATACAGATAGCTGTTTTCCCAATCAGTAAAGATTGGTCAGAACTCACAGGTAAAACTTGGACTCTCTTGAAAACTGACCTTCCTTTGCTCTTGAAGTTTTTATCAGTATGTGTGTTTGCACCCTATTTTCTGTAGTACTGCTAAACTTCATTGTATCTTTGGGAGTCAGAGACCAAATTGTAAACCTTATTTCACCACTTCCTATCCCTGTGATCCTGGGCAAACAATTTCTGTTCTGTGATCCTCGATATTTTATGTATTTTCTATATTTTAGATGCTGTGTTATATCCTTCACATAGATACTCTTTTATTCTTCACAAAATCCTTATTAGATGGACATTACGAAGTCAATCAAATGACAAAAATCATACCTTGTTATCAATCATGTGTACTTGTGTACACACGAATGCACGCGCGCATGCGGCAGGGATTTTTAGAGCAGTGCTAAGTGTTTCCTGGGCAGACCAGAAGCACCAGCATCACTTGAAAAGTTGTCATAAATTCATATTATCAGGTCTCACCCCAAATATTTTGAATCGGAAATTCTTGTGGTGGAGTTTGGCAATCTGTGCTATTACAAACTGTTACGTTGATCTCAGTGCACACTGAAGTTTGACAAACACTGCTTTGGAGAGCGGAAATTCAATGCTTATTTTTGTACACACCACTAGAGGGTGCTACAGAATGTAAAACAACATAATACTAATGCTATCTGTTTTCAGACACCCTGAATATTATTAATCCCGTTTTACAGATTAAAAACTGATGTATAAGGGTGTGAAATTATTTTTCCAGTGCACACAAGAAATATGGGAACCAGAATTTGAATATTACCAGCCTGGAGCCCAAGTCTGTAATAGTAAGTACTCTGTTCCACCATATTAGCATGTCATTCTGGGCCTCAAAATACATTACAGATATCTTGTTCCCTGCTTTGTTGAATGTTGACTGAAATGTCAAGAGGACAGGAAGGTCCAGGGGCATTGGCTAGCCTGTAATCCTAGCACTATGGGAGGCTGAGGCAGGTGGATTGCCTGAGCTCACAGGTTTGAAACCAGCCTGAGCCAGAGGAAGACCTCATCTCTAAAAATAGCTGGTGCCTATAGTCCCAGCTACTTGGGAGGCTAGATCAAGAGAATAGCTTGAGCCCAAGAGTTTGAGGTTATTGTGAGCTGTGATGCCACTGCACTCCACCAAGGGCAACAAAGTGAGACTCTTATCTCCAAAAAAGTTAAAAAAAAAAAAAAAGAAGAGGAAAGGAAAGCAATCCATGGATGGAAATATTTTGATATTCATATCCTTTATCATCTCCATTCTGTAATAGGATATTATTTCCCAAATGTTCTCTCTACTGTGCAGTTATCTTTTTGTTTGTTTGTTTGTTTTAGTTTATGTCTGATGGAGGAATCAGGATGGTGAGGAAACAAAGTTGTTGAAAACCTATTATGGGCTACATACTATACCTATTAATCTCAACATATAACTTTTCTTTTCTTTTTTTTTTTTTTTTTTTAAGACAGAGCCTTACTGTGCTGCCCTTGGTACTTTGGGAGCCCATCATAATGCCCAACTAAGAAAATTACTTTTGTGGCTCAGTGAGTAGGGCGCCGGCCCCATATACCAAGGGTGGCAGGTTCAAACCTGGCCCCAGCCAAACTGCAACAAAAAAATAGCTGGGCATTTGTGGTGGGTGCCTGTAGTCCCAGCTACTCGGGAGGCTGAGGCAAGAGAATCCCCTAAGCCCAGGAGTTGGAGGTTGCTGTGAGCTGTGTGATGCATTGCCTTACTGAAGGCATTCAGTAAGTGGCATTGCCTTACTGAAGGCAATAAAGTAAGACTCTGTCTCTACCAAAAAAAAAAAAAAAAAGCATCACTTTTCTTGGGCACTTGCCATGAGACATGTTCTGTCCAATAGAAATTTCTCAGATGACAGAACTGTTCTGTACCTGTGCTAATATGACAGAACTGTTCTGTACCTGTGCTAATATGATAGTCACTAATCATAAGTAGCTATTTAGCCCTTAAAATGGGCTACTACAGTGGAGGAACTGCATTTTCAATTTTATTTAATTTAAATTTAAATAGTCACATGCGATTAGTGGCTACCCTACTAAACAGTGGCACTCTAAGATCATGGAGCAGAAATATTTGTGCACTTAATATATGGTGGCACTGAGGCTTAGAAAAATTAAAAAATTTGTTAAAAGTTACTTAACGAAACAGTACCTAAACCAGATTCAAAGCCAGAGAGAAAGCTTAATAGGATAATAGAATCAGATATACCAGAAATTACCCAGGCTCCAACACTTAAAACTTATATGACCAAAGAAAAATAATTACATACTCTAAACTCACTTTAATCATGTACAAAATGATAATCATCACCAAATTTCAACATATAACTTCTGAGTAGTAAAGCCTAGATAATTCCTGGTATATATCTGACCCTATTATCCTCAGCTATCTCTCCTTGGCTTTGAATCTGGTTTAGTTACTGACTCATTAAATAACTTTTAAAAAGTTATATGTGTGGCTCAGCGCCCATAGCTCAGAGAGTAGGGCACCAGCCACATACACCAAGGCTGGCAGGTTCGAGCCTAGCCTGGGCCTGCTAAACAATGACAACTGCAACCAAAAAATAGCTGGGCATTGTGGTGGGTACCTATTGTCCCAGCTATTCAGAAAGCTAAAGCAAGAGAAAAGCTTAAGCCCCAGAGTTTGAGGTTGCTGTGAGCTGTGACGCAACAGCACTCTACGCAGAGCTACAGCTTGAGACTCTGTCTCAAAAAAAAAAAAAAAAACAGTGATTTTTCTCTTCTCTTCCCTTTTAGCATCAGAGGTAGGGGTTTTCTATTTTATTGACAGGGTCAGGAGAGGAGAGTAACTTATCCAAGGTACTATAACAAGGGAAATGTCTAGTACTGGGATCCATATCTGACCCACATTCAGCATTCTGTCTAGTAGACCCTACTGAGTGAGGTTTCAAGGCCAAGGGTCTGAACAGTGTGAATTAACTTTGGAGTCAGGGTAGTAATAGAAAAAAGGCTTAGAAACTAAATGCCACCTATGTGCCAGGCAGCCTTGTGCCCAGTTATTTTTATCTATTATCTTAGTGACTCCTCACTGAAGCTAAGAGAAATTGAACACTCACCTCAAGTTACTTGTCAAGTAAATGGCAAAGTAAGAATTCACGCTTCTGACTTTACTAGTGAGATAAGCCTTCAGCAGGTTGCTGGCTAATAGTGGGTCCTCAGAAAATGCAGTTTATTCTTCTTTTGAATTTATAGCTAAACCACTGTCTTCACAATCTGTTTCAACTGAAAGGAAAGACAATTTAGGTCAGTGTTGGTTTGGCTTCAAGGCTCGAGGCCAGACAAGGAGTATTTGTGGTCCCAGCCTTCATAGGACACCCAGTGCCTCCAAGAACCCAGTGTTGATTTTCAAGGCCACCATAGCATGTACAATGCCTTTGTGCTAAATAGAAACATGTACTACCTGGGGGCAGACAAATTGCGCAGAAGTATCCACTCCAGGGGAACAATGAGAAAGATGCTTTTCTTTCTCTGGGCTGTTGTAACCTCACCAGGGCAGCTGAAGAATGAATTTCAGTCCAGACTCAAGCCCTTTTAGTTGGGCACCTTTGTGCAGGGTGCTTCCTGCTCAATGTTAAGCCTTACTTATCTTACCCTATGGCTGAGACAGTCTTCCTAGGTCCGGAAGGTAGCAATCTGTTATGGAAGGTGGAGAGAAACACCAGTGTCCTCTAATGGCTTCTGGGTAGTAGATGAAATTTGTCTATTCTGAGGTTAAGTTGATATTTTCAAGATTTAGCTCTGACTACCTTATTGGATTCTTTTGTTTTGTTTTTGAGATAGAGTCTCACTATTTGCCCTTGGTAGAGTGTAAAAGAATGTTTGATTAATGTAAAAAGTAAAAAATGAAACCTAATATTTCTTTTTTTTTTTTTTTTTTGTAGAGATAGCATCTCACTTTATTGCCCTCAGTAGAGTGCCGTGGCGTCACACAGCTCACAGCAACCTCCAATTCCCAGGCTCAAGCAATTCTCTTGCCTCAGCTTCCCGAGTAGCTGGGACTACAGGCGCCTGCCACAACACCCGGCTATTTTTTTTCTTTTTTATGTTTTGCTGTTCGGCCGAGGCCGGGTTTGAACCCGCCACCTTCGGTATACGGGGCTGGCGCCCTACTCGCTGAACCACAGGTGCCCCCGAAACCCAATATTTCAAGATTAAGCAGAATAGTATTTCTTTAATGAAGATGTTTTTCTGTCTATTTATTCTTGCCTCATTTTTTTTTTTTTTGAAACAGAGTCTCACTATGCTGTCCTTGGTAGAGTGCTGTGGTGTCACAGCTCACAGCAACCTCAAACTCCTGGGCTTAAGTGATTCTCTTGTCTTAGCCTCCCAAGTAGCTGGGACTACAGGCGCCCACCACAATGCCTGGCTATTTTTTTATTGCAGTTTCTATTGTTGTTTAGCTGGCCTGGGCTGGGTTTGAACCTGCCAGCCTTGGTGTTTGTGGCTGACACCATAACCGCTATGCTACAGGCACCTATACCTGCCTCGTTTATATGAATTTCATAAAACCAGTTCAGTAAATTAGTCTGGATCAATCTGGTTTCTTAGCCCACAACAAACAGGGCAAAAGATAGAAATAGTCATGGAAAAGTTATATCCTTTTAAGAGTATCTATTCCTTCCTAGTTCATCTTGCCTATGATCACCTCCCCACTTGCAATGACCTATCCACACTAACCTATCCGTTTGAAAGAAAGGGGTTACTTCAAAGGAATGAAAACACTTGGGAATGTGAACCTGACCAGTGACATCTTTGGAGTGAACTTGGGTTGCTAGACTCGCACATTAATTTCTTGTTTTTCCCTTCCTAAATTAATAGCTTAGTATGCAGTTTACCAAAATTTGTGGTTTTGTCAGCTTGACTGGGAATAATCATGGGAAGTCATTGGTGTGACATATCAACCAACAGAGGTGAGGAATGATTTCGGTCAGTGTATGCTGACTTCTGTAATCAGGCCTATTGCTACTTTTTTTTTTTTTTAATAGAGACAGAGTCTCACTTTATTGCTCCTGGTAGAGTGCCGTGGCATCACAGCTCACAGCAACCTCCAACTCCTGGGCTTAGGCGATTCTCTTGCCTCCGCCTTCCGAGAAGCTGGAACTACAGGCGCCCGCCATAATGCCTGGCTATTTTTTATTGTAATTTGACTGGGGCTGGGTTTGAACCTGCCACCCTTGGTATATGGGGCCGGCGCCCTACCCACTGAGACACAGGTGCCGCCCACTATTGGTACCTTGAGCCATTCTTCCAGAGTTAAGTTTGCTTATATAACCTCTACCTGCAGTCCCTATTTCACTGGAAATGATAAAAATTATGCTTTTTAAAAATATCAGCTGTGATGCACCTCTTGGAGGCGGGACACAATTGTAAGAGGGTCTTTACCTAACAAATGCAATCTCAGTGTAACCTGGTTCTTTGTACCCTCAATGAATCCCCAACAATAAAAAAAAAATCAACTGTCATATTATTATTATTAATTATTATTATTTTTTTGAGACAGAGCCTCAAGCTGTCCCCCTGGGTAGAGTGCTGTAGCGTCACAGCTCACAGCAACCTCCAACTCCTGAGCTCCAGCGATTCTCCTGCCTCAGGCTCCCACGTAGCTAGGACTACAGGCACCCACCACAACGCCCAGCTATTTTTTGGTTGCAGCCATCATTGTCGTTTGGCGGGCCCGGGCTGGACTCAAACTTGCCAGCTCAGGTGTATGGCTGGTGCCTTAGCCGCTTGAGCCACAGGTGCCGAGTCCAACTGTCATATTATTAAAAGAGGACAAACCAGTAATACTTAAAGTGCTACATATAAATTATTGAAGCTTAATGCTAGGTACATGGAAGTTCATTATACTATTTTTCTTAATTTTGTGCATCTTTAAAGGTTTCCATAATAAAACATTTTTAATTAATTTTTTTGAGAAAGAGTCCCTCTTTGTCACCCTGTGTAGAGTGCTGTAGTATCATAGCTCACAGCAACCTCAAACTCTTGTGCTCAAGCAATTCTCTTGCCTCAGCTTCCCTAGTAGCTGGGGCTATAGGCACCCGCCACAACACTCTGCTGTTTTTTTTAAGAGACGGAGTTCTGGGTGGCGCCTATGGCTCAGCGAGCAGGGCGCCGGCCCCATATACGGAAGGTGCCGGGTTCAAACCCAGCCTTGCTGAACTGCAAAACAAAAAAAAAGTCGGGTGTTGTGGTGAGTGCCTGTAGTTCCAGCTACTCTGGAGGCTGAGGCAAGAGAATTGCCTGAGCCCAGGACTTGGAGGTTGCTGTGAGCTGTGTGATGCCATGCACTTTACAGAGGGCGATAAAGTGAGACTCTGTCAGCTCGGCGCCTGTGGCTCAATGGGTTAAGGCGCCAGCCACGTACACCTGAGCTGGCGGATTCGAATCCAGCCCCGGGCCCGCCAAACAACAATGACGGCTGCAACCAAAAAATGGCCGGGCGTTGTGGCGGGCGCCTGTGGTCCCAGCAACTTGGGAGGCAGAGGCAAGAGACTTGCTTGAGCCCAGGAATTGGAGGTTGCTGTGAGCTGTGATGCCATAGCACTCTATCCAGGGTGACAGCTTGAGGCTCTGTCTCAAAAAAAAAAAAAAAAAAAAAAAAAAAAAAAAAAAGAGATGGAGTTCTCACTCTTGCTCAGGCTGGTCTTGAACTCCTGAGCTTAAGCAATCCACCCACCTTGGCCTCCCAGAGTGCTAGGATTATAGGCATGAGCCACTGCACCAAGCCTAATAAAACACTTTTTAAAAGATTAAAAAAAAAGTTTTAAACTGTTGCATCAGTCCTAGAGAAGAGAACACGTATGGGTTTCTCATTAGAAGGGTACATATTACCTAAGGGATTGTGTGGGCACACCCTTTAGTAGGGGTATACTTGTAAATATCTGGGGAGGGGCTTGTTTTAGATTGGAAAAGCCTCTTTAACAGAAATTCTGACAAGGTCTCCTAGAATGGGAATCTCCATTCTGCCTGCAGTATCTCTCCACCAAACTCCACGAGAAACCTTGCTGTAATGGGCCACTGTTGTGAAAGAAGTGTATCATTATCTCTTGGGTATTTGGGAGCTGGAGGAACTTGAAAGTCACCTAAACAGACCTCAGCTAATTGGTGAAATCTGTTAAGTATCCAGCAGAGAAAAACAGGCAAAAGGAATCTGGGGGTCTAGGGGAGAGATAGAACTAGGAGTGTAATGGGCCTTCATTGTCATCTTAGGTGACAAAGATGGAGAAGACAAAGATGCTAAGGAAGGAAAATACTGGGGAGCAGAATATGTGGCATAGGCCTTCACTCAGGACCTCTTAAGTGTATTCTTGGAAGGCTTTAGAGCCCATCTGATAATCAGTTTCTAAAACAGCAGAGAGAAGCCCTCTGAGGGCAAAGATTACACAGATACACACATATGTATACACTTTTAAGGACTTGGAACTTGACTGCTCAGCTTGCAAAGGCAGGTCCCACAAGTTACACATTGAAAACCCATTACTTGTAGGTTTTTGTTTTTGTGTTTTTACTGTTTGACTAAACAAATGAAAGTGTTTATGCATTGCTGAGAATGAGCAGACATGGTTGGAGAGGTGGGGCAATGTTTAGGGTGTGGGAAACCTCAGAGGACATGTTCTCTCAATATCCTAAGGTTGGGATAAAATAATTTGAAACTAGGGACAGAGAAAGGAGCAAGGACAGTTCCTAAAAAGGTACAAAGCTGAGATTCACACAGTTGCTCTCAGGGAAGAGTTATGGTTGGGATGTCAGTGAGACCAAGGCGGGTACAGCCAGCTTTCAATAGAGCTGGTCTCTGAAACTTGGCTGAGAGGACAGAGGAAGATTGATGTTTGCTCCAGAGTAGGGGTGTCAGCTGTGCTTACTGCCTCACCATGCTCCCAGCTGTGAACAAAAGTCCTGACCCTTCATGGTACTGCAGAGCAGTCCAGGCTGGCGTAAGTCTCTGAGGACAGCTAGACCATTTTCTCATCCTGGCTGACAACCAGAAGACAGAAGAAACAATAGAAGGTGGTTGTGGGGGCAGGATTGCAAAGGGGTGAGAAGCAGTGACCAGTGGGAAGGAGCTGGCAATTTCAGATATTCGGCCTTTGGATACAAGTACTTACTAAAAATCTTATAGGGAAAGCAGACATTTTTTTTTATTTTGGTCAGATTCACACATAATAGTGATTTACTAAAGGAGGCCTGCAGGGATTCTAGTGCTTTATTCATTCATCCATTCATTCTTTTAGTGAGTACCTCATGGACCCATCACTGGACTAGGTACTGTATCTGGGTGATGTCAAAGTAATAGAAGACACTTTGTAAAGTCAAGGAGCTTACATGACCTTGGGGATATATGTAAAATTAAGTAACAATACTAAATAGTACATCTTTATATGCTAAGTACAAACAGACTAGGAGTTTAGAAGCAAGAGTAGTCATATCAGGCTGTTATCAGAGAAGGTAGCATTTGAGAAGGCTGTAAAAAGACATGATTTAGCAAAGAATGAAAAGTCCTCACTCCCTCATGCACCACCATGGCTAACCCAGCCTTTGAGGCTCCTTTAAATGTTACTTCCTGAGGGAGGCCTTTCCTAGTCTCCAGGACCAGGTTAAGTACTCTTGCTTTATGTTCTCATAGCACACATTGCTTCCCCCTTTCTGAGACACCATCATTTTCACCTGATGACCTACTCTTGTCTCTCTACAATTCGTTCTACACACTGCAGTAAGAATTTTTTTTTTTTTGTAATTTACAAATCTGTTATATCACTTCTCTCTTTATAACTCCTACCCCTAACACCTTCCTTTTCCTTTGCCTCCCTGGTCCTTCCTGCTTATTTCCCTCTCACTTTTCCTTCTGGTCACATCTTAAATGTCTCTAAGTTTGTCTCCCTCTAAAGGCAGGACCTCTGTTTCTTCATTTATTCTCCTCCATTTGGCACAGTGTCTGGTATAGTATGGTAGGTGTTTCATGAAAATCTGTGAATGAATCCAAAGGAAATTAGATAATTTTGGTAGGTGAAAGCCAGCCTGAAAGATTGGTCTTACATCTATGTGCAAAGGGAAATGTTCTCTCCCTCTCTATTCCCCCAACTACTACCTCCTCCAAAAACACAAGAAAACTTACTCATTGATCCTTTAACCAGAGGGATTTGGCAGTGTGGCCCAATGTACTTACTTCTGCATGTGCAGTTCATTATGTTGGTATTTGTTGCCCACCTCCATTGTGGTTGGTATTTTTTTTTTTTTTGAGACAGAGTCTCATTTTATCGCCCTCGGTAGAGTGCCATGGCATCACACAGCTCACAGCAACCTCCAACTCCTGGGCTCAAGCGATTCTTTTGCTTCAGCCTCCCGAGTAGCTGGGACTACAGGCGCCCGCCACAATGCCTGGCTATTTTTCTGTTTTTGCAGTTCGGCCAAGGCCAGGCCTGAACCCACCACCTTCGGTATATGGGGCCGGCACCCCACTCGATGAGCCACAGGTGCTGCCCTGTGGTTGGTATTTGTTGCCCACCTCCATTGTAAGCATTGTATTCATAGTTATAGATGAAGTAGACTTTCTTCATACCTAATGGAGCTCACAATTGAGTGAGCCCCTTACACTGATCATTCACTTGGTAGCTTCAAATTTCTGATGAAGGGCTTTCTTTGCCTTACGTGGGATCAATGGAGAAGACTTTTCAAGGTACTGGAGCCCTCAAAGGACCTCAATCTCAGTGACAGTTTCTGTAATACTGGGGACTCAGACTCAGAGAATGGATATCTAGACTTTTACCCTTACTCTAGAGGAAACTAAATGGCAGGGTAGAGAATATCTGGAAAGGTATTCAGGCAGTAGCCATTCTTTGACCTTATTAGGCTAGGCTTACTATGGCAAACAGAGCCCTAAGGTTCACCTCTTGAGTGTCTTGAGTGAAGCAGGTGGAGGAACTCAAGGAATGACAGGAAAAGGAATGGGATTTTTCAGTGAAAATAGAGGATCTGTCCTGCATCTTGAGGATAGCTGAAACAATAATGTAGCTTCAAGAAACTTTCCAAAGACAATCAAAAAACCTCTGCCATTAATAGCAGGGGATGGGTTTTTTTCATCTCAGATTTGTTTCCCAAGTACTTGGGAGGATAGCAAATGAAGATGTTAGAAAGGCAACACATACTCAACCCCTTCATACCCTCACTTTTGCCCCAAGGAAAGATAAAGGGAAGAAATGGATACTATTTTATAGCTGTAGTCCTTATTGGATAACTCTTGGCTGAAGAATAACATTAGACATGGAATCAATAACACTGTAAAGATCTGTTCATTAGTTTTGACACTTCCTCCCTTGAATCCTTTACCTTGAACATGAATCTACTACCAGAATATTAG
Organism: Arctocebus calabarensis; assembly: GCA_963573935.1. Lineage (NCBI taxonomy): Eukaryota > Metazoa > Chordata > Mammalia > Primates > Lorisidae > Arctocebus > Arctocebus calabarensis. The sequence continues at coordinate 1,869 of CAUYON010158562.1, read as the reverse complement.
AGAGGGAGACTACTTAAGTAGCAGATAGAGAGAAATGAGATAAATTTCCATGATTTGTTGCTCTTGTCTGTTAGATGGTCTTGGGTGAAGAGGGTTCATAAACTGGGAATTTGAAATACAAATGAGATGAGACAGGAAAGGTTAACTCCAAAATCTATGAAGTATATTTCAGAGAAGAATAATGATATATTAATAAGAAACCACATTGTCTCCTTCCATTAAAGACCAAACCAAAGCTTAGGCCAATCAAACGATGATAAAACGTTTTGTTTCTATTAGGAAAAGGCAAAAAGAAGTCTAAGGGATTCACAATTTCACAAAGAAACCCTGGTGAAGGAAATTCTGAATTTCCAGAATTTGGAACTCGGTTTAACCATTTTCTACCTCAAACATTATCATAACTGTTGCCAAGATTTGTGCTATCTTTCTATGAGGACTACAAACATCTAACATGGATATCCTTCAACAGATGAATAAGGCAGAGGTTAGGGACTGAATGGTCATCACAGGAACAATTTCCTCTGATGTAGATTACCTTTGGTTGTGAATTTGTTGTAGTCTACAAGTCAGAGCAGTTCCAGAAGTGAGCCACTAAAGTGAATAAATGATGATATACTGTAGGCATTCACTTTCTATTCTATTTTTTTCTTTCCCAGCTTTAACTAAGTTGAGAACAAAAAGGAGGCTTGCACCTAGGGCCTGGATTTGCCCTGTGAAGCCCTCAGTATCCCCATGTTGTCCGATAGGGAGACCAGACTGAATAATCTGGGATGGCCCTTACAATTTTGTTCTAGAATTCTAAGACATTGTGACCTATAGACCCTGTTGTCTTATGGGAAATCCCATGAGGCATTAGTTTTCTAAAAGGGCCAACTGTGTTTCCCTGCATAGGAAAAGTGGTGAGAGTTAAATACAGTCAAGATAGCAAATGTGTTGCTTGACCAATAGACCCAAACATTCTTGCCCTTCTGCTGGTCAGGGCTGTCTTTACAACAGTGATTCTCATTGTGTGAAGTAGTTAGGTCAGTCTTCATTTTTTTTTTTTTTTTTTGAGACAGAGTCTCACTATGTTGGCCCTAGTAGAATCTCATGGCGTCACAACTCACAGCAACCTCAAACTCTTGGGCTTAAGCAATTCTCTTGCCTCAGCCTCCCAAGTAGCTGGGACTACAGGCTCCTGCCACAATGCCCAGTTATTTTTTGTTGTAGTTGTCATTGTTGTTTAGTAGGCCCAGGCCAGGTTCTAACCCACCTGATGTATATGGCCGGCACCCTGACCACTGAGCTACAGATGCCAAGTCAACTGTTCAGACTTCTATAGGTTGATAACTTGAAGAAGGACTTAGAATCAGAAAGATATGCAGGCTCAGCGCCTGTGGCTCAACGGGCTAAGGCGCCAGCCACGTACACCTGAGCTGGTGGGTTCGAATCCAGCCCGAGCCCGCCAAGCAACAGTGATGGCTGTGACCAAAAAATGGCTGGGCGTTGTGGCAGGCGTCTGTAGTCCCAGCTACTTGGGAGGCAAAGGCAGGAGACTCGCTTGAGCCCAGGAATTGGAGGTTGCTATGAGCTGTCATGCCACAGCACTCTATCCAGGGCGATAGCTTGAGGCTCTGTCTCAAAAAAAAAAAAAAAAAAAAATATATATATATGCAATTGTAAGATTTCCCTTGTCATGCCTGTCTTCACTTCAGCCTATTCTCAAAAACCAAGGTCATCCGGGCGGCGCCTGTGGCTCAAAGGAGTGGGGCACTGGCCTCATATGCCGGAGGTGGCGGGTTCAAACCTAGCCCCGGCCAAAAACCACAAAAAAAAAAAAAAACAAACAAGGTCATCCTATATCATTAGCCAAGTAACACAAATGTTACA
>CAUYON010158558.1:0-27937 GCA_963573935.1 Arctocebus calabarensis | reverse complement strand
AAGTTTTGTAGTAGAATCCCTGGTGTTTTCCAGATATACAATCATATCATCTGCGAAGAGTGAAAGTTTGATCTCTTCTGACCCTATGTGGATACCCTTGATTGCCTTTTCTTCCCTGATTGCAATGGCTAAAACTTCCATCACAATGTTAAAGAGCAAAGGAGACAATGGGCAACCTTGCCTGGTTCCTGATCTAAGTGGAAATGGTTTCAATTGAACTCCATTCAATACGATATTGGCTGTGGGTTTGTTGTGGATGGCCTCTATCAGTTTAAGGAATGTCCCTTCTATACCAATTTTTTTAAGTGTTCTGATCATGAAGGGATGCTGGATATTGTTAAAAGCTTTTTCTGCATCAATTGAGAGAGTCATATGCTCTTTATTTTTTAATTTGTTTATGTGCTGAATTACATTTATAGATTTACATATATTGAACCAGCCTTGAGACCCTGGGATAAAACCCACTTGGTCATGGTGTATAATTTGTTTGATGTGCTGTTGGATTCTGTTTGTTAGTATCTTGTTAAATATTTTTGCATCAATATTCATTAGTGACATTGGTCTATAGTTTTCTTTTATTGTTGGGTCTCTCCCTGGTTTAGGGATCAAGGTGATGTTTACTTCATACAATGTGTTGGGTAATGTTCCTTCTTTTTCTATATTTTGGAAGAGGTTTAGTAATATAGGTACTAGTTATTCTTTAAAGGTTTGGTAGAATTCTGATGTGAAGCTATCTGGTCCTGGGCTTTTCTTTTTAGGGAGATTTTGTATAGTTGATGCTATTTCAGAACTTGATATAGGCCTGTTCAATGTTTCCACTACATTCTGGCTGAGTCTTGGTAGGTGACGTGCTTCCAGGTATTGGTTGATTTACTTCAGATTTTCATATTTCTGAGAGTAAAATTTCTTGTAATATTCATTAAAGATTTTTTGAATTTCTGAGAGGTCTTTTGCTATTTCATCTTTACCATTTCTGATTGACGACATTAGAGATTTTACTCTTTTTTTCCTGATTATGTTAGCCAAAGGTTTAAAAAAAAAACCAATTTTTTTATTTATTGCTCTGTTGTATAATTCTTTTGTTTTCAATTTCATTTAATTCTGCTATAACTGTGGTTATTTATTTTCTTCTGCTCAGTTTGGGGTTGGAATGTTCTTCCTTCTCCAGTTGCTTAAGATGTCCCATTTGGTTGTTAACTTCCTTTCTTTCTGTTTCTTGAGGAAGGCTTGCAATGCTATAAATTTCCCTCTTAGGACTGCCTTTGCTATATCCTAGAGGTTCTGATAATTCATGTCTTCATTCTCATTTTGTTCCAAAAATTTGGTAATTTCCTTCTTAATCTCGTCTATGACCCAGCTATCCTTCAGCATAAGGTTATTTAGCTTCCATGTTTTTGGATGAGTAGATTCCTGTTGTTATTGAGTTCAACTTTTATTCCATGATGGTCAGAGAAGAAGCAAGGAATAATTTCTATTCTTTTAAATTTACTGAGGTTAGACTTGTGACCTAAGATGTGATCGATTTTGGAGTATGTTCCATGGGATGATGAGAAGAATGTGTATTCAATTTTATTCGGATGAAATGTTCTGTAGATGTCTGTTAAATCCAGTTGTTCAATGGTTAAGTTTAAATCTAAAATTCCTTTACTTAGCTTCTTTTTGGAGGATCTATCCAACACTGCTAAAAGATCATTAAAATCTCCAACTACTATGGAGCTGGAGGAAATCAAGTTACTCATGTCTATTAGAGTTTTTCTTATAAATTGAGGTGCATTTGGTTGTGTGCATAAATATTAATAATTGAAATCTCATCATATTGAGTAGTACCTTTAACAAATATGAAATGTCTGTCTTTATCCTTCTTAACTTTGGTTGGTTTAAAGCCTATTGTATCTGCAAATAAGATTGCAACACCTGCTTTCTTCTGTTTTCCATTTGCCTGGAATATAGATGACCATCCCTTCACCTTGAGTGTAAATGTATCTTTTAAGGTAAGATGAGATTCTTGTATGCAGCAGATATCTGGCCTGAGCTTTTGTATCCCATCAGCCAATCTATGCCTCTTTAGAGGACAATTTGAACCATTCACATTAATTGAAAACAATGATAAATCTTTAGAAAATCCAGTGGACATTTTTAATCCTTTTGTCACTGTGGAAGTTGAAATTTGATAAAATTTTCTGGGTGAGTTTACTTTTGTGGTGGAGGATTATGCTGGTCATTATGGAAGATAGGTCTGAGAATATCCTGGAGAGCTGGTTTAGTTATAGCAAATTTCTTCAACTTGTGGATGTCGTTAAAGTATTTAATTTATCCATCATAAATGAAACTCAGTTTAGCTGGGTACAGGATCCTGGGTTGAAAGTTGTTTTGTTTTAGGAGATTAAAAGTCGATGACCATTCTCTTCTAGATTGAAAAGTTTGATCAGAGAGATCTGCAGTTATTCTAATATTCTTCCCCTTGTACGTAATGAATTTCTTACATCTGGCTGCTTTCAGAATTTTCTCCTTCATATTAACTTTCGTGAACTTAATTATGATGTGCCTGGGGGATGTCTTATTCGGGTTGAGTTGTGCTGGGTTTCTGAAACTGTCTGCTCTCTGCATTTCAGAATCTCTTGGCATGTCTGGAAAGTTCTCTTTCATAATCTCATAAAGAAGAAACTCTGTGCCTTGTGACGCCACTTCACCATTTTCAGGTATCCCTATAAGGCGAATATTGGTTTTCTTTGAGTTATCCCAGAGCTGTCTGAGAGAATGATCCGTTTTGGCCTTCCATTTCTCTTCCTCTTTGGAAGTTTGGGGGCATTCTAAACCTTTGTCTTCCATGTCAGAAATCCTTTCTTCTGCTTGCTCCATTCTGTTACTGAGGGATTCTACTGTATTTCTCAGATCTTTGAGGGCTGCAACTTCTTGTCTCAATGTGTCGAAATCTTTGGTTATTTTGTCTTTGAATTCCTTGAATTATTGAGACATCTTTTGGGTTATCTTTTGGATTACTGCCTGAAATTCTAATTCCATCTTTTCCTCAATTCTGCTGATCTTATTTGCTATCCAGACTCTGAATTCGATTTCTGACATCTCAGCTATTTGCTTATGCAAGGGATCTTGTGCTGTATTTACCTTGTCATTCCTTGGGGGAGTTGATCTACTCTGATTATTCATATTGCCATATTGTTTTTCTATTGATTCTGCCTCATAATTATTTTTCACTGTTGCCTATGATTGTCCTCAGAGTTGGGGAGGTTTCTCTCCAAGATCAGACCCTGGCAGAATCACTCTGTTGTTGCTGGATCTTTGTAGGGAGGGACCCTGTGTAGCTCCTCTGGGACTGCCCCACCCAAGGAGTTCTGGCTATGGGAGCAGCTCCGAAGTGTGGAACAGCCAGATCAAGCAGCAGACTGTGGGATGGGGCACCCAGTGGCCTTTGCAAAGGGAGTTTGTGCCTCCAGCAGTCTCTGGCTGGGAGGAAGTCTGCAGAGGGTGGGCCACGGGCCTGAGGCACATATCAGAGCCAGGCAGGGTCCCAGCAGGTGGCAAGCCGAGGCCAGGAGGGGCACAGATGGGCACCGCATGGTGTTCTCAGCGTACTTACTGGCCACTGCTGGCGGAGTGCCAATCTGGCCCAGCGGGAGTCCCGGCAGATTGCCTCGCTGCTGCTGGCAGCAGGCCAAGGCCCAGTGGAGTGCCAATCAGGGCTGCACTGGGTCGGTGGAGTGGAGTTCCTGGTTGCTGTGGGCAGTGGCCTGGGCTCGGATAGGAGTGGAGCGAGGGTCCCGGAGGTTGGGAGGCCAAGGCTGGGGAGGGCACAGATTTGTGCCTGAGGGGAGTTCCAGCAGACTTCCTGGCTGCTGCTCGCTGCAAGACCCAGGCCTGGCAGGGTGCCAAGCGGGGCCACAGGAGTTCTAGCGGAATTCCTGGCCCCTTCTGGCAGAGGGCCAAGACCCAGTAGGGTGCCAGTAGAGGCCATGCAGGGGTCCCAGCGGGGTGGAAGGCCGAGGCCAGGCCGGGCATAGATCGGCACTTCACGGGAGTGCCTGTGAACTTTCAGGCCGCTGCTGGTGGTAGGCTAAAGCCCAGCAGCTTAACAATCAGGGTGCAGGGGAGTTCTGACTGAGTTCCTGGTCTCTGCTGGTGCAGGCCGAGGCCTGGCGGGGGTCCCAGCAGAGTTCCTGTCCACTGCAGGCAGTGGCTGAGGCCTGGTGTGGGACGGGTCAGAGGCACGCAGGGGGCCCGGCAGTGTCCCTGGCCTGGGGGCTGGCAGGGGCTCAGTGGGGCCCTGGAGTCTCTTACCTGCCAAGCCTGGTTGGCAGATAGGGAGTGTGGGCGCTGCTCAAGTCCTTCTCCCTCAGTTTCAACAGAGGTCAGGTTTCTGTCAGTTAAGGGGGAAGGGAGTCCTGGAAGTTCAGAATGGCAGAAAAGTTTAGTTCAGTTTTTCTGCCTGAAGCTTGGTTTCTGGATGTTGCAGCTTGCCCCAGGGGTGACCTGCAGTTATCACTTCTCTCTCTCGGCTGGGCTCCCAGTCTTCAGCTCAATTGGGCAGTTTCTGGAAGTTATCTTGCCTTTTGGACAGGAACCTCTGTCAGAATCTGCTTCCAGTCGGCCATCTTGTCCCTCCTCTCTTGTTTTGTTTAAAATTAGAGAAATTAAATGCTTATAAATCTTAAAATGATTATAGCTTTAAATATTCACTTTTCACACATTACTTCAGAAGAAAAATAAAGCTATATTCATTGAGGCTGGAGGGGAAAAAACTTCATTTGTAAAAGAGAAAATGGTTGATTTAAGCCAAATTCTGGGGACATCAATAAAGTTCACTAATTGAATAGCTCTTATGTCACACACCAATGGAAAAAAAATTAAAATGGTCATAGTTTATGTTTATTTCTTGGCCCCAAATTGTCACACAACTTTGCTATAGACATTATTATGTTGTAAATATTGGTCATCATATATATTAGTTTTTAATTAACTGAAACTTGTATAGAACAAAAGAGTAAAATAATCCTTTAATGTATTTCACTACCATGAGAAGGGTCATTGCTGATTTATATGAAGGATAAAGTGGATGGATGATGGATAACTAGAATATTTCTACAAAATACTGTGGCAAATGTGATTCTATTTATTCTAATGCTTCTGTAGCATACATAGCCTCTAATTAATAAGAAAACACAAAAAGTCCTGCATTTGAAGTCTCATAAAGAGCAATTCATTTTTAAGACTAATATATTTTTCAGGCTTCTATGATTTAAACATCCAAGTAAAAGTATATAGAAATTTACATTAATTTTTTTTTTTCTGTAGAGACAGAGTCTCACTTTATTGCCCTCAGTAGAGTGCCATGGCATCAAACAGCTCACAGTAACCTCCAAATCCTGGGTTTAGGCAATTCTCTTGCCTCAGCCTCCCAAGTACCTGGGACTACAGGCGCCTGCCACAACGCCTGGCTATCTTTCTGCTTTGCAGTTCGGCCAAGGCTGAGTTTGAACCCGCCACCTTTGGTGTATGGGGCCTGCACCCTACTCAGTGAGCCACAGGCACTGCCCTATATTAAAACTTTTATGCTTCTGCGTGGCTCCCGTAGCTCAGTGGGCAGGGTGCTGGCCACATACACCAAGAGTGGCAGGTTAGAACCCGGCCTGGGCCAGCTAAAAACAACAATGACAATTGCAACAAAAGAAATAGCTGGGCATTGTGATGGGCACCTGTAGTCTCAAGTACTTTGGAGGCTGAGACAAGAGAATCTCAAAAGCCCAAGAGTTTGAGGTTGCTGTGAGCTGTGATGCCAAAGCACTCTACCCAGGGCAACATAGTGAAACTCTGCCTCAAAAAAGAAAAAAAAAATGCTTCTTTATGCTTCTTTTTAAAAAACTGTAGTGTATACCACTATGCAAAGTGTAAGTCTTGTAAGTATATGTATAGTATAAGTCTAAGTGTATGTATAGTATAAGTCTAGTGTACTATGTAGAGTATAAGAAAAATAATTTATTTGAAATGCATTTTTTTTACTGAGACTTAATGCATCCAAATGAAATACTTTATTTATTCAGGAAAAAAAGTTAATTAGCCCTAGATTTTTCAAAATAAACAAAAAAACATTGCTGTACTGAGATTTAGAAAATTTATGGTACAGTTTGGTGAACTTTGATGAAGTGACCACTGCTGATTAGCCACCACCTGAGGCACAAAATAGACCATTAGCCACAGCACAGGAGCCTGCCGCATAATTGCCTCTTCAAAGGTAATCACTATTTTGTCCTTCATCACCATAAATTAGTTCTGCTGTTTTCGAACTTTATATTAAGTGGAGGAATCATAGAGTACATGATACTTCTGGTCTGGTTTCCACGGCATCGGTGAGGTTTATCCACATGGTGGAGTGCACACAAGTTGTTAAGTGTTCTTTTCTCTCCCTCCACCTGTTTTTGTGCAGCCTACAAGCTAAGAACAGTTTTTATATTTTGTAATGGTTGGGGAAAAAAATCAAAAGAAGAATATTATGTGAACGAAAGTTATATGAAACTCAAATTTCAGTATCTGTAAATAAAGTTCTAGGAGTATGGTGGCTGTTTTTACACCACTATAACTGCTGAATCATGATGACAGACAGAATGGCCTGCAAAGTCGAAAAGAATTTGCTGTCTGATTCTTTAAGGAAGAAGTTAACTGAGCCCTGCTATACGAAAGACTATGATTTACTACCCATCTAACTGTTGGTAAAAGCATTTAGGTTGTTTCCAATAGAGGGGCCATAATAAAGATTGACACCGTCCACACAAGCCTTTGGGTGCACAAGTGTATACATTTCAGTTGCTATACAAACATAAAGAACTGCTGGGTCACAGAACATTCATATGTTTTCCAAAGTGGATGCACAATGTACACCATCACTAGTGAAATAACTGGCAACTTTCACGTGAATCAGGTGACTATATGTGAGTGATTCTGTTTCTGGACGCTACTCTATCTCATTAGTCACTTTGTCTGTTCTGAGGGATGCACAATCGTAATTACTGTAGCTTTCTAATACATCTTACAGTTGAATACATCTTCTTCTGTGACCTTGACTAGTCTTAACTCTTTCCATTTCCATATAAATTCTAGAATCAGCTTGTCAATTTCTATAAATATAAAATCTGCTAGGATATTTATTGGAATCAGATTAAACATATAGATTAATTTCAAGAAAACAAAATACAACAACATGGAATCTTTCATTGCACCAACAAGCCACTTCTTTCCATTTATCATCAGTAATGGAGTGTAGTCTTCTGTGTAGAAGTCTTGCCTTTCTTTTATCAGACATTTTCTAGATATTTGATGTTTTTGATGCTCTTTGGAACTATATCTCTCCATGAATTCTCCAAACTAACAAAGAAGCTCTATCCACTGGGCCCTGAGTACATCAAGACATCTACGAGTTCTTCCTCAGCCTCGCTCTTGTGAGATGTTCTCCTTGCTTTTCCCACTTACTATTATAAGATCCCGATTATATTTGAAATCCAGAAAAAAACAAAATGTCTCTTACTTGAAATCCTCCTGGACCCCTCTAACCCCACAGTAAATGCCTCCATCCGGTAGTCCCTCTCATTTGTATTGTTTGCTTCCCCAGGAATCATCTTCGGCTGCCTCACCTCTTGGGGGAATAAATTGCCAAGGAAGTTTTCAATGTCAATACATAGCTTTTAATATCTTGTCTCTCTAAATATAGTGCCCATTCACCGGAGTAAAATATATATTATTTTTCACTTTTAGTATCCCTCAAATATTCTTCCAGAATAGTGTGTTCAGAAGGAATTTAATGTTAGCTCCTTGTTTGATTGAATTCTCGATTCATTTCCCTGAACATACTCTAGCTCGAGATGGATGAAAACTGGTTAGCCATGTCCTAGACTTCCTGTAATTGACTCATACATCACACATGGGGTAATTCATAGATTTTAAATCTTTTAATGCTTTAAAGCTAAAATTTTCAATAAATTAAGAGAGGCATATTTTTTGTATTCTTTCTTTCTGTCTGTCTTTTTGATGGGAGAGGTAGGCAGCTAGTTCAAAAAAGAGCTTTGAGCGAAGGAAAAAAAGACCACTTCATCATTTAGCCTTTTTTGTTAGCTCATTAAATCCCTTTGAATGAGGCCATGAAATTACAGAAGATTCAAATCTGTTATCCATAATTTGCAGTTGTTGACTTGCAAGACCCTATGTGTATTAATAAATCAGTTTTCAAAATGCCAAGCAGCATTTTCTTGGCTCATAAATAAGGATGGTGGCCTGTATGACCCAAATAATTTGTTTCCCCAGTTGGAAAGTGCTTAGATGTAGCCAGGCGAGCTGAGAAAAGAGAAAGGCAGAAATAACAGAGGGAAATGGCCAGATCGAAACTGGAACCTATTCAACTCCTACACTGACTCTGTGATTGGGATTGGGCCAAATGAAGAGATAATAAAAATCAGAAAGATTGAGTTTTGGACAAAGGGGACGGCATAGAATGTCTATACACAGATCATTTGGGGCTTATATTTTGTTTAAAAAAAAAAATCTCACCACAACAGCCAGCCTGATCCCTCAAAATGCTCCCAGCAGCTGGCTCCCAGAGATAAGCGGAGGCATTTCACTGTCTAATACTAATCATATTTGGGCATTTCAAGTAAGATTGGAACATACGTGGGTTTTTTTCCCCCTTTTATGATGTGTATTTTTAAGTTCAAAGCAAGAACTTGTTATATATGTGAAAGATCCCCTTGAATCTAAAATACAAAACAGAAGGAGAGAGAAGTGACGATGAGGCTGGAGGCAGGAGGGGGAATTCAAGAGAAGACTAATGCCTCCCTCCAGCAGAACCCAGTCATTAATGCTGGAATTCTCATAAACATCCAGACTTCCCCGGCTGATACCCAGGGGTGGCGGCTGCTATAGAGGCTGCCAGACCTCTGGGTGAGGAAATGAAGTTCAAAGACCAGCAAGGTGCTATGATGCTGGGACAGCACAGCGAGAAGCACTGGAGGAGGAGACACGTCCTTATCATGATAGGCACCTGTATTTCTCTGCCAGCTCGCACCTCCAGATCACACTTCCCCTTCAGTGAGCATCCTGTAATTCCACGTAGTCTGTACATGATTTTCTTGGGCCGTTACTAGAAAAGAAGCTATAGTGCATGTCAGTTAGGCTCAGCTATGGATTGGCTTCCTCTTCTTGAAACAATTTATTTCCAGTCTTGTTCTTCTTACAGGCCTCACATGTTTTCCTTCCTGTATATTGAACTGGGTGTGAATTGATGACTTCATACCAAAAAAAAAATAATAATAATACTTCCAACCTTACATTAGGTCAACATGCAGGTAACCAGCAATTGGTCATGTTTTATCCTGCTCTTTTTTCATCTATTCAAGCTTTTCCCTTTTTTCAAATAGTTTCAAAAATGTCCACTCCTTAATCCCAACCCACAGAGAATTAGAAGATCATCTATGAAGCCCATTCATGACAACACAGATGGCATTTCATCCCCCTGCATCTTTGTCTATGGTGTTCTCTTTACCTGGAATTTCTTTTTCCTTGAGACAAGAGTCTCACTCTGTTGCCATGAGGTCAACCCAACTCACAGCAACCTCATATTCCTAACTTGGTTCAAGTGATCCTCTTGCCTCCGCCTCCCAAGTAGCTGGGACTACATGTGCCTGCTGCAATGCCTGGTAATTTTTCAGGCTGGTAGAAAACACTTCAGCTCCAGGGATCCTCCTGTCTTGGCCTCCCAGAGTGCTGGGATTACAGATGTGAGCCACCACACCTGTCTCACCTAGAATTCTTTCATCTCTACCACTGCTTGTTGAAGCTCTCTACCACTCCTTGTTGAGAGCTGTGTTACCTTCTCTATGAAACTTCTCCTAAAATTACCAAGAAGAAAAGTGTCTCTCCCCACTGTGCTCTCTTGGCCTTCTCCATATGCCACAACTGTGATACTTGGCAAGTAAATATTATAAATCAGTTCCGTCTTTCCTCTTGCTAGACTGTGAGTACATCAAGAGAAAAAGACATTTTGTGGCCATCACTACAACCACAATCTGTAGCACTGTGTCTGACACATGGTAAATGCACAACAAAACATTGGGTGGATGGGAGGGTTGTTGCTGATAAAGCTAAAAGATTGGTGCATTGGTTCCTGTTTTTGTTACATAATGAGTCTGATTCCATTTGTTGATGGTTGACTACCAACAGTATTTATTTATTTATTTATTTATTTATTTATTTATTTATTTATTTATTGTGAGATAGTGTCAGTCTGTCACCCTGGGTAGAGTGCTGTGGCATCATAGCTCACAGCAACCTCCAACTCCAGCTCTCAAGCAATCCTCTTGCCTCAGTTTTTCTATTTTTAGTAGAGATGGGTGTGGGGGGGTTTCACTTTTGCCCAAGCTGGTCTTGAACTCATGAGCTCAAGATATTGACTCATCTTGGCCTCCAAGAGTGCTAGGATTACAGGCGTGAGCCACCACACCTAGCTGAGACTACTGACAGTATTTAAGTATCACTCTACATTATTCTTTTCTTCCCCACACCTGGAAAGCTGCTAAGAAAGCCTGCATTTCTCTCTCTCTCTCTCTGACATTATGAAAATCAGACCATGCCTGGGAATCTTTAGTCCTAACTACCAAAAATTTCCCAAGAAAGTCTTCTTTTTAGGCTTTCTCAAGTCATTTTAGATCTGCTTGGGAGCCAACCTGAAAGTAAGAACCTTTTTTCATACCCATTTAGCATCTATTCGTGTGTGTGTGTGTGTGTGTGTGTGTGACAACATCATTCTCAACATCTGAACCAAAATTTGGGTGGGTGTCCATCTTGTCTCTGAGGGGGTGGCTATTACATGCTATAACAAGTAACCACAAATTTAGTAACTTGAAATAACAAACAAGTATCTTATAGGTCGATAGATCACAAGTCCAACATAGGCTTCATCAAGCAAAACCAAGGCACCAGCAGGTCTGTATCCCTTTCTGGAAGGTCTAGGGGAAAATCCATTCCCTTATCTTTTCCTGCTGTTGGTAGCTTCCTTGATTCCTGGGGTCTCAGCCTCTCCCTGCATCTTCAAAGCAAACAATTTTACATTTCTCCAGCTCTGCTTTCCTTATTTTCTATTCTCTATTCCTCTTTCTTCCTCCTCTCCGCCCACTTTTGGGACCTGCTTATACATAGCTTGCTGTCCAGAAGTACAGGGGACGTGTGATTGGCAAGTAGAGCTGGGACAGTCGTGTGAAACTGAGCCTCAACCTGGGGGTCCGTGCTGACCCTGGGTACTTGGTGTCATAATCGCATTATTCAATTGTCTGGAAAACTAGAGAATGGCTTTTGGGGTGGAAGATAAAATGCACACATTTGGCATCAGAAATGTTGCAGGCAAAAACAGTTTAGAGATAGGAATAACAGTGAAAGGAAAATTCTCCTTTGCCCTTGGAAGGTTTGCTGAAAAAATTACTCATAAAAGGCAGATTAATAAGAGAAAAGACATCTAATCAATTAATGTCTGCACAGGAAAAACCACAAAGTGATGATTCATCTCCACATGAATGTAGAAGCGTAATTACCATCTTGAGGTTAACAGGATGGCAGAATGCAGACTCAGAGTATGGCCAAAAACAAGAATACTAAGACATAATTTTAGGAATCTCACATAATTTTCAAGCATATATTAATAGTACATTTATACAAACATAACTCAGAGAAAGCTAAACACCATTTCTTATTTGGCAATGCTTCCCCTGTGATTTAACATAACAAGTAAGACTTGTATGTCTGTTTGGACTTCTAGAGGCCCTAATAGCCAAAAAATTAATTTGATGTCAAAAAGACTGAAATTAGAATTTGAAAATTTGGTTTTAAAAGTTTGTCAAAAATCAAAGGCTTAAAACATTTGCTCAAAATAGAATCATGGGTCATTAAATAATAGTAATAGTCATTTATTTAGCCAAAATGATAGTTCAAAGATTTTAAAAAGCAAAAGCTTTACTTTTTGATAGAGAGGACACTCAGTTTCCCAATCAAAAGACCATTTTATGACTTTAAAACATCTAACAGAAACAGTATAAACCTATCTAACCAATAGAACTAGGCAAAAAAAAAAAAAAAAAAAAAAAGCATAAGTTAAAATTTGAAGACACGTTGGTTTTCCCAGTAGCACAGAGGCGAACATTTGGGCATTGCTGCTGGAGTAGTGTAATGGATGTTAACACTGCATTACAAGAGGCACTGAAGACCACCCTCATCCACCACAGCCTTGCACATGGAATCCACGGAGCTGCCAAAGCCTGAGACAAGCGCCAAGCCCATCTTTGCATGCGTGCATCTAACTGGGATGAGACTATGTATGTCAAGTTGGTGTAGACCCTTTGTGCTGAACACCAAATGAACCTAATTAAGGTTGATGACAAGAAGAAATGGGGAGTGGGTAAGCCTTTGTAAAATTGACAGAGGGGAAACCCCATAAGGTGGTTACAGCTGTGTAGTAGTTCAGAATCATTGTTGACTCATGACTTCACTAGAAGAGAAAGTAAATCGTGTTCTTTGGCTAATTGAACTAAAATCTACTGCTGCTATCCAGAGAAGGTTTAGAACATATTACAATAAGGAAGCACTACAAAGAAATTCCATATCCAAGTGGATGAAAAAATATAAAGAAACAGGTTCTGAAATAAACCATAGTCTGGTAGACCACGTGTTAGTGAAGAAACTGTATCATCTGTAGAAGGAAGCTTTGCGGCAAGCCCAAGAAAGTCATTAAGACAGGTGTCTCTAGAGATGAGGCTTCCAAGGTCTACTGTGCAGAAGATTCTGTGAACAAGACTTCACACGAAAGTGCACAGAATTCAAGTGCATCAAATGTTAGAAGAGGATTATCACTCACGACTTTCTGCCACCAGTTCAATGAAAGACTTAGCAATGATGACACATTTTTGAGTAATTTAATGTTTTCTGGTGAAGCAACATTCCACATTAGTGACAAGGTCAACAGGCATAATTGCCATATTTGGGGAACTGAAAATCCACCTGAGTCTGTCAAACATGAAAGAGATTCCCTCAAAATTAATGTGTGGTATGCTTTGGGAAAAAAATCAAGGCATAGGGCCATTCTTTTCTGAAGGGTGTGTTGTTAATGGTGATAGCTATTTAGAAATGCTACAAAATTACTTCATTCCTCAGCTTGAACAATTAGGACTCATAGAGAATATAGTATTTCAACAAGATGGTGCTCCTTGTCACTTTGCTTTGCAAGTGAGACAGTTCCTACATGCGAAATTCCCTAACAGATGGATTGGAAGAGGTGGACCATTTTCTTGGCCTCCACATTCTCCAGATTTGACTCTATTGGACTTCTTTTTGTGGAGACTTGTGAAAACTAATGTCCATTCAACCAAACCTCAATCCTTAGAAGACTTGCAAGCTAGGATAACTGATGCGATTGCTGGTATTACTGAAAATCGGCTTGAAAATGTTTTCCTGGAACTATAGAATCGTATTACCCTTTGTATTGGTAATGATGGTAGATATGTTGAAAATTAGCAATAACAATAAGAAATGTGTTTCTTTTTTTAATCCTTCTTACAGATTCTATCACATATACTAAAAAAAATTACAATTTTAATTTGCACATGGACTTTATGGACACCCCGTATGGAGGGGTGAATGCCAGAAAAGAAGAGAAGTTGGAAGGATATATATCAAAATGTTAACAGTTCTGGAAAGGTCTTCATTGGCTCACTTGCTTTTCTGTTCATTTAGTCAACATGTATTGCTTTCGTAGTGAGAATTGTTTAATTGAAGAAATGAAATAATGATACAGTACATTCTTGGAGTTAATTTTGAGTGTCATTAATGTAATGATTTTCTTAACTTTGTTTTACGAATCAAATGAATTTATGATCTACTTGTCCAGTAAAATCATGTTCATATTATAAAACAGAACTACTTTTAAAAACTGAATTCATACCTGGCCAGTAAAGAGCAGTAAGAAGCTGATGCCAGAGAGGGACCTGTCACTGAAAAATAGGAAGTTTAGAGAGATAAGAAGCACTGTAGTGGGCTCTCCAGAGTGCCAGTGACATCGTAGCTCACAGCAACTTCAAACTCTTGGACTCAAGCAATCCTCTTGCCACAGCCTCCCGAGTAGCTGGGACTACAGGCACCTGCCACAACGTCAGGATAATTTTTTAGAAATGGGATCTCGCTCTTCCCCAGGCTGGGCTCAAACTGCTAAGCTCAGGCAATCACCTGCCTCCTCCTCCCAGAGTGCTAGGATTACAGGCATGAGCAACCATGCCCAGCCTTTGGATTTAGTTTAATAAAAGTTTCCAATAATATTAATACCTCAAAATTGGCCTAATGAGACTCGCTTTTAGCCCATTTCAATTTTAAGTGCTTAAATTTAAAGAACACTGGAATTTTTTTTTTTTTTTTTTTTGTGACAGAGTCATTGCACTGTCACCCTGAGGTTGAGTGCAATAGCTAAGTAGCTCACAGCAACCTCCTTGGGCTCAAGTGATTCTCTTATTTCAGCCTCCTGAGTGCTACTTTTAGAGACAGGGTCTCCTCTGGCTCAGGCTGGTCTTGAACCTGTGAGCTCAGGGCAATCCACCCACCTGGGCCTCCCAGAGTGCTAGGATTACAGGCGTGAGACACCGCGCTCAGCCTAACATTGGAATTTTCTAGCTTGAATAACTTTGTAATTAGTGATCATTTTAAGTTGTTTAATAGCAATACCAATTAGAATATAGAAACCACTGATGCACATAGGTTTTTCATCTTCAAAGGTTGCTAATTTTGTTTCATTGTAATATATATGTATGAAATAAGAATCCAATTGCAAGTACTTAAATAGTTCGTTCTCAATAAATGCCTGCAATAAGCTAACCATGAAAGCCAACTTGACCAAAAAAAAAAAAATTGAAGATAGGTTTATTTTACAATTTTAAAACTAACTTTATTTCTTAAAGATTATTAAAATTATGTAAATTTATAGAGTGTCTGAGCTTATTACTAAGTATTTACTTATCTACAAGTTGATTTAATACCATGTAGAGAGCATATAGACTGACAAATATACATATACACATAAGACACAGAGACTCTGTGGTTTTGATTTTAAAATTTTAGCTAGGAGACCAGTAAAACTTACTCATTTAAAAGGATAGGGCATTTTCTAAGTGGCTTATGCCTGTAATCTCAGCACTTTGGGAGGCTGATACCAAAGGACTACTTGAGTCTAGGAGTTTGAGATCAGCCTGGACAACATAGGGACTCTATCTGTACAAAAAAATATAAAAAAAATTATCTGGGTCTCATCATGTGCACCTATAGTCCTAGATAACTTGGGAGGCCAACTTGGGAACATCACTTGAGCCTAGGAGTTTGTGGTTACAGTAGCTATGAGCATGCCCAGTACACTTTAGTCTGAGCAACAGAGCAAGAACCTGTCTATTACAAAAAGAAAAAATGAAGACACAGCTTAGGGAGTTTAAGCAAACTGCCACGTTTACTCTGTCACTAAGTATTGTTCTGAGAGTCAAGCCAAGCCCCTGACTCCAGGATGAATGTGTTTCCCAATCTTTCATGCTGATGGGAAGGAAGGTATTTTGAGTTCTGCAGTGCCAGAGTGTGAAACAGTTTTCCTTATGGCCAGAGCTCAGAGGCTCAGATGGGATATGTTGCCAAGGAGGCAAGAGAGCTACTTTGGTGGTGGTGGTGGGTGGTTGTACTTTTTGCTTTGTCACTTGTACTTATAAGGCTTCATTCGTTCTCTGGAGATGAGACCTCAGGACGTCTGCATAGCATTTATTTTAAAGCAGAAGGCCATGTTAGATAAAATATTCTAGTTCCTTACTCTTTCAGGAAATCCAGAATGAAATATACCTTGTGCATCAAAGTTCTTAAGTTCTATCTTTTTAATTAGGCAATCTCCACCTGTAGAACTTAACAAGAAAGGTTTAGAATGTGTTTTTGCAGGGACACGCCCTCAGGTAGGTGCTTAGTATCGACTGGAAGTCAAAGTGCTGTTTTAGAAAGAGCGTTAGACAAGAAGCCAAAAAAACCTAGGTCTGACTCTCCTGTCACTCACTCGCTGCGTGCCCTTGGGAAAATCACCCAACGCTCTGTGCCTCAGTTTCCCCTTCTGCAATATGGAAATAATATTTATCTTGTACCTTTTTAACATAAAAGTAATTTTAAACTGCAAAGAACTATCCAAATTCTAATCATTGCCATTATTATTATTTGAATCGGAGCATTGTGACAGAGTAGAGGGAACTCTGAACCAGGCAGGCGCAGGAAACCAGTTTTGCCAATTATTTAGTGAGCCATGTTGAGCAAGTGAGTTCTGTCTGCTCCATGTTCTCTATATCCAAGAGGGTGGAGGGGAGCAGGTAAACGACACGATTTTAGTCTCTTTTTGCTAAAAGGTTAAGTCTTCACTATTATTTTCAGCATATGTGGTAGCCCATCTGAAGTTCTGGTTCTTGATCTGTGCCCTGAATGCAGTTTAGGCCTCTTTATTTTTAACGCTGGTGGTCTTTCTGATGTGCTTGCCTCGGCACACATGTGAGCAGCGTGCCTTATCCTGGGTCCGGTTGCCTAATTGAAAGGATGCTCTAAGCATCTGTCTATTTCTGCAGCCACCGTTTTATTGCACTGAACACTTGTGCTCACAAAAGCAGAGATTGTCATTCCCAAAGAATATGTCTAGAGACCCTCAGCATGCCATGCACAGAAGGGGAGCAGGATTTGAATTCTGTGCCCACTAAAGCTGTTTAAAAGGTATGTGACCCTACACCTCCCTGAAATTCTAGGCCTTAACTGAAGGATATATGAAATGATACCATCTCACCCACATCCCTTCATCTCTTTAATCTCTAAGTATCTCCTTGTAAGGTTTACAAATTCGTGCATGCTGTAAAGATGAAAGAGAGAAGGTAAGAGGGAAGAGAAATTAGAAAACAGAAAACCAGCTTCCACCGGTCTCAGCCATCACCTCCTGAGCCATGGTGGGATCTCATTTAATGAATATTTAGTGTTTCCACCGCATTATGCTCAAACACAATGAGCCTAAAACCTGCCTTCAACCACGGCATAAGCAAAACTGTCCTGTGACGTTGAGTCCTGTGATTCACCACCACAGACAGCCTGCCAGGTTCATCCTAACCTCCGTCTTTCATCTTTGGATCTTCTGGGGTCCAGGTGCTCAATAAGTTACAATATGTCCTCACTATAATGTCACCCAGTCTGGACTTTTTTTTTTTTATTAAATCATAGCTGCGTACATTAGTGCAATCAAGGGGTATAATGTGCTGGTTTCACATACAATCTGAAATATTTTCATCAAACCATTTAACATAGCCTTTCTGACATTTTTCCTAGTTACTGTATAAAGACATTTGTAATCTGCATTTAGTAAATTTTGTCTACACCCTTCTAAAATGCACCACAGGTGTGGCCCCACCGATTGCCCTCCCTCCACCCAACCTCCCCCCTCCCCTTCCCTTAGTCTGTACTTTTTTTTTTTTTGAACCAGAATCTCACTATGTCAACCTTGGTAGAGTGCTACCGTGCCATCACACCTCACAGCAACCTCCAACTCCTGGGCTTAAGCGATTCTCTTGCCTCAGCCTCCCAAGTAGCTGAGACTCCAGGTGCCCACAACACTTGGCTATTTTTTGCTGCAGTTGTCGTTGTTTAGCAGACCTGGGCCAGGTTAGAACCTGCCAGCCTCAATGTATGTGGCTGACGCTGTAAACACTGTGCTATGGGTGCCCAGCCTGTACTTTTTATTTACACAGAGAGACTTTATATACGCAGTTCAAAAGTCAGCACGTTGTGCCCCATGACTGCACTAATGTACACAATTGTGATTTAATAAAATTATAAAAAAAAATCTTACACAAATTCAATGAAGTAGTTAAGCAAGATGCTGGTGTAGAATTCCGGTATTTATTTCATAGATCAAACTAGTCAAGTAGCCCCATCATTCTGGGCCATGCTCATAACTAGCACACAGTCATTTTTATTTGTAAATGCTCACAAGGCCATCATATGTCCTGCTCATCGGGCCTGATCAAAGGACAAAGGCGGGACTGTCAGGTTCTAGGCCTGGCCTGGATGTTTACGCATGATTGGTCTGCAACTCGCAGGAAAAACCCTTCCCTGGTCTTCTGTTTTCCATCCATTTCTCAGAACCCCTCCACGTATCTGAGTAGTGGTCCCATTCCAAACACCGCTAGCAATGCCAAGAGGACAGGATGAAGTTTCAGATGACCAAAAAAGGATCAGCCCTAAGCTCGTACTAGGCCCACGATCAAAAATTTTTATATGGAAAACCATATAAAAGGATTAAAACCAGTCCACCTGGGTGGAGGAAGAGGCAGTGGGGTTTTTAAGGGATTTATTTGGTATTTGTTTGGTACAAAATGCTTTGCACAGATGTGAATATTAATCAAATTCACATGTTAATTATCCAGCTCTCCACTTCTCTTTGCTTGAATCTTCTCAAGATGCCTCCCTTCCCAGGCAAAAAGACGGAATTGCCTGCAGCTTGGCACACAAGAAGCCTCACTCCCGGACAGCTCTGGGTGCGGCTGGCTTCTTGGTGATGTTAACCAGAGTTGGCTGCTGGGATCTTAGAGGATCAAAGGAATTTTTAAAAATTGTACATGAGCCCAGAAGAAAGCCCATAAAATCACTTCCTTGTGTTTGTGGGTTCCACCCATTAATAGCTTGCCAAACCCAAATACCTGGGAGGAAGCAGGGTGCCGAGAGAAAGAAGGAGAAGCTGGCTCCAAAGGAAAAATGAATCAATCCCCAAATTTTGGATTCATTCCTGTTTATACCATTTGCATCTGATTTCAGGGAGAGAGTTAGATAATCTCCTTCTATGCTCCTAGCTAATATTTCTCATCAATGTTATAAAAGAGATACTGGGAAAAGAGGTGGAGGGACTGAGTTAATTTGAAGGAGGTAGATTCCTCTTTTGTTTTTACCAAAAGGCAAGTAAGATTTTTCAGTTCTTCATTTGGCCCCGAACTTTCCCAGCAAAAGCTGTCATGGCCGTAAATATTGACCAGGCATTGTTGTTCACCTCTGCTACTCTGCTGGCCTCATTCAAGCACTGAAGATAAGCTCTAATTTGTAGCTAGGCTACTGAAAATCAAATTCAGTCACTAAGTCTGCCAATTTTTGGTTCAACTTCACTGTAGAAGAATCAGCTATGTGTTGGCAGGTTAAGCCGTCTGTTGGTCCATGCTTCTGTGTCTCTGCACAGGCTGTTCCCACCACCAGCATGCCCTTCCCTGCCCCCTGGAAAGCTCTTGCCTCTCATGACTCTCTTTAAGCATCAGACCCCTGTGAAGCCAGTCCTGACTCCCTCTCCCTCTACAGCCCATGGCCCCTACCACCAAACAAGCCCTCAAGTCCACTACCTTCCACCGCCAGCATTTCTCTCTCTGTGATCGCATATGATCATAAGTATGTTCTGGAATAGTCCCCCTCCCACTCCTGGTTTTCTCAGCTATAAATGACTCAAGGGGAAGATCCACACCTTATTGATCTTGCTATAACTAGCACCAGTAAATGATGGTTGAATGAACGAATGATCTTTCATTAGACAGAGATCAGCCTCATTTTTCAGCCCATTACAAGCCCTCAGCTTCTTCACTCTTTGCTTTCAGTGAGGGTAAAGGTCCAGGCATAATGGACAGGGAGGATCATGGTCAGTGGACAGTGCCAAGATCTACGCTTGTCTGTGGTTCCATAAGTGGTTTACACACGAACTCTCATGCAATTATCTTTCACTGTCTGTTTTCGTACCTGCGTCTTCCCTCTTTGACACGTAGGTAACACTACATCTAATGTGACTACAGGAAGAAATGGGCCTATTAAATGAAACCCTCTGTGCATGATCAACAAATGATTGTTGAATGAATTAATCAAATGATGGAATGAGCTTATAAAAGCAGTATGATCAGGAGCAAGGTTGCAAGATGCTGGAGTAATTTCCCGCAATTGTCTTTATGATACACGCCGAATGGGGCACAAATGCTTAATAGACGTTAGTCATCATTGTCATCGTCAAATGTGCCGATATTGCCATTCAGAAATGAATTTATTACCATTAAAGCCTAAATATCCACAATTACCATTACTTAACATTCTGGGAGTTCCAGCCAGTGCAGTCAGACAAGCAATAATAGCAGCTGTATGTGCCAGGCTTAGCTATGTGCTTCATAGGCAATATTTCATTTAATCCTCATCATATCCCTATGAAGTGGGTATTCTTATACCTCTTTGAGGAAACAGCCTCAGAAATTGGGTAATTTGAAAAAGGTTCAACTTAGTAGGTGGTGCAGTTGAAATTCACCCCAAAACTGTCTGTCCCAAATATCTATGCTTTGTTACCACGTTACTTGTTCTATAAAAAAGTAAAAATTCTAAATATTGACAAATATTTCTTGGAAAAGAATATGTTTGTCTCTTTCCAAAGCCCAGGACAGCTAACCTAGAAGAAGGAAATGACTGAAAAATTTTATTAGGAGACGTAAAAGAATGAAAAGAAACAAAAACATACACTGAATTTCTAATGGGAAGATTTAATGTTGATAAAAATCAATTTTCCACAAATTTACTTTTATATTTCACAATGCTGTAAAAACTCTGACAAGACTATTTTCTGAAATTTTAACATTCATATGGGAGAGGATATCAAAATCCAAAAATATTTTATAAAAGAAGAGTCTGAGGAAGGATTTATAGAACCAATATTAACATGTAAGGCATAGTACAAAAAATTAAAACAATATGTTACTTATACCAAATTAGAAAGACGGAGGAAAAAAATAGAAAAGGAAGTATAAAAACACACCCAAGTAAATATATAAAGTAGTATTCTGTAAGGATGAAATTTAAGTAGAAAGAGGATAAATAATCGAATAAATGGTTTGGGAAAAAACGTTTAGCCACTTGGAAAGTAAATGTATAATACCAATGCATACCACACACTAAATGAATTCCAGATATACTAAATGTTTTAGGTGTTAAAAAAAAAAGAAAGTAAACTATAAGACAATAAACATTTGTGTATAATTTTGAGCAGGGTAGAGCTAAAATATCTTATCAAAAGCAGAAATCAAAAAGGAAAAAACTGAGATTCAACTAAATTTTATAATGTTTGCAGGTTTTTTGTTTGTTTGTTTGTTTGTTTGTTTTTGAGACAGAGCCTCAAGCTGACACCCTGGATAGAGTGCTGTGGCATCACAGCTCACAGCAACCTCCAATTCCTGGGCTCAAGCGAGTCTCCTGCCTCCGCCTCCCAAGTAGCTGGGACTACAGGCGCCCGCCACAACGCCTGGCCATTTCTTGGTTGCAGCCATCATTGTTGTTTGGCGGGCCCAGACTGGATTCGAACCCGCCAGCTCAGGTGTACATGGCTGGCGCCTTAGCCCTCTGAACCACAGGCACCGAGCCACTGTTTGCAGGTTTTAAAAAGTAAATAGCAAATGAGGCATGAAGAAAGCATTTGCGTGTTCTGTAGTAAACGCTTAATTCCTCCACATATAAAAATCTTATAGGAATCAATTAGAAAGGGATAGATATTTCTGTTAAAAAGCTAAGTAAAAGCAATTCACAAAAGAAATATAAAAAGAGATTATAAACCCTACTAGAAATCTGCTGCAAAGGCAAAGCAAAACATCTTTGAGATAATGCTGCTTCAAGTGTCAAATTGGGACCAATTTTTTAAATTGTCAGCTAAATGAGGGTAAGAGGCTCTTTCATATTCTATTTGTGACAAATACAAATTTATGCAATTTTTCTGGAAGATAATTTTGTTCTAGGAATGAAAAATGCTTAAAAATTGTGCAACCTACTCTAGAGGTAATAGGAGGGAAGTTACCAGGCATGCAAATAAATAGCTTTTAGAAAGTTTATTGAATCATTGTTATAGCAGTGAGAAATAGGAAATAATTTGAATTTCCAAATTTGGAGAAATGGTATAAAAAAAAAATGACAGGAGAGGTACACATACTAGGACGTCATTCAAAGTAATACTGTATAGTTATATTTTATCACATGGAAAATGGTCACAGTCAGTGAGCAAAGACTACAGGGCTCTCTCTGCAGTGAGCACTGTCCAGGAGAATGTTCTGTGCTGACGGAAATGTTTACATCTGTGCTTCCCAACAGCTTTGGAGCTCCAGAAGTGTAGCTAGTGCAACTGAATGAATTTTTATTGTGATTAGTTCTAATTTGCATCTACACATGACTATTGGCTACCATACTGAGCTATCCAGATCTATGGTACAAACCTGTTTTAGCCACATATGTCTGTACAATAATAATATTGACAAGATGTACACCGAATGTAAACAATGGTTATCCCTGAGGAGCAGGACTATGGTTGATGAAGTGTCAAAATTTAAACAAATTACAAATAGAAAGGGCTTTTTTTTCTCTTTCAGTTCAATACAAGGGTACATACAATTAGGTTACATTGTTTGTGTGTGTTAGGTAAAGTCTGCGTTGTAACTGAGTCCTTCACGCAGGAGGGGTGCTGCATACACCCACCTTGTACCCATCAGGTGGGAGCTTACCAAACCTTCCCCGCCCCCTTCTGGAATTTAATTGTTTTTCTCTCATATGGGCTTCTAGTCGTTCATCCACTAGTTTCATATTAGTATTGAGCACACTGGACCACTTGCTTTTCCTTTCCTGTAGGAGACTTCGCCTAGGAGGATGTTTCCAAATCTATCCAGGTAAATACAAAATTATCCAAAGTCTCCACCTTTTTATGGCTGAGTAATATTCCATAGTATACATATGCCATAGTTTATTTACCCACCCATGGGTTGATGGGCACTTAGATTGCTTCCACATCTTTGCCATTGTGAATTGAGCTGCAATAAACATTGAAGTGCAAATGTCCTTATGATAAAATGATATTTTTTCTTTTGGGTAGATCCGTAGTAATGGGACAGCAGGATCAAATGGAAGGTAAGGAAGTTATTTTTAAATGGCAGTTCAGCATTTCACAAACTGCTTTGGAAAAGCTTTTCTGTGTGGAGAGTGGTGAAAACTCTGAGCCCATCACAAAGCTCCCTGATGGGTTTCCCCGGCCACCCAGACTGAGTCATATTTAACTGGAGCCCTATATTTTTTTGTTCCCAGGGACCATTCCACATGTCATAGCCCTACATCTCGACACACCAACGATCACTTCTCCAGAGTCAAGGCTCTGGGCTTTTGTCAGTGCTATTTTCCTAACAGTTTTCTTAACTGATGGGCAGAGATTTTAGAAAAGCTTGTATGAATGACGGGGCAGGAGGCCTGCTTTTAATAGAAGCCACGCTGCAGGTTCTGGGATCAGCCTTGCACGCTTCCATCCAGCACCCCTTCGCTCATCCACTGTCAAAGCTTGTCATCACATCATGTGGCCCAATCCAGAGAGATTTGTTTCCCATTATGGCTCCCAGCCTAGTTCTCTATCCCAGGAGCCAGGCCCAGGCATTACGCAGGATGAGAAATTATCCAAGTTGCTGCTACAGTGAGAGAACTAATCCTCCCACTGTGGGTAGTTCAAGGTACTTAAGAACGCCTCTCATACCATAGGAATCATCACAAAAGAAGTGCTCTGAGAGGCCCACGTCTGGGGCTCCACCGCGGTCCCTTAGGACCGTCACACATCTTCCTTTAGTCTTTGTCTCTGCTTCACCCTGCTGGGAACCAATGGCCATATCCACTGACTAACACAGTGCTCCTTCCCCATGTTTCTGCTGCCCGCTCAGAAAACAAGGAGAGCCCCAAGAAACCAAGGCAGGTCCAGTCCAAGAATACATAAGGGTAGTGATGCAGAGCTCAGTCAGCCTCTAGCACTGGCTTCAGAGCTTGGCTTCACCTCTTCACTAGTTGCATGACTTGGGAAAATGTCCTGGCCTTTTTTTTTTTTTTTTTTTTTTTCTCGAGAAAGAGTATCACTATGTCACCCTCGGTAGAGTGCCATGGCCTCACAGCTCACGGCAACCTCAAACTCTTGGGCTTAAGTGATTCTCTTGCCTCAGCCTCCCGAATAGCTGGGACTACAGGTGCCTGCCACAAAGCCCAGTTATTTTTTTGTTGCAGTTGGCATTGTTGTTTGGTAGGCCTGAGTTGGGTTCGAACCCACCTGCCTGGATGTATGTGGCTGGTGCCCTAACGACTGAGACACTGGCGCCAAGCCTACCCTGGCCTCTTTAAGTAACAGTTCCCCCAACTATAAAATGTCTTTAACAATAGCCCGGGAATGGTGGCTCATGCCTATATTCCTGGCACTCTGAGAGGCAGAGGTGGGAGGATCACTAAGCTCAGGAGTTTGGAGACCAGCCTGAGCAAGAGGAAGACCCTGGTCTCTACTAAAAAGAGAAAAATTAGTGAGTGTCATGGTACAGACCTGTAGTCCCAGCTACTTAGAAGCTGAGGCAAGAGGATCACTTGAACTCAGAAGACTGAGGTTGCTGTGAGCTATGATGATACCATGGCACTCTACTCAGGCAACCAGTGAGACTCTAGCTCAAAAAAAAAAAAAAGTCTATAACAAAACTACCTCCTTCAATGACCTGTGAAAAATAAAAGAACATTTAGCATACTGCCTGGTGTGTGGTAAGTTCATAGTTAGGGAAGCCATTATTTATCATCAGTCCAGTATTTCACATGTGCCTATTAAAAATTCCCAAGAAAGTAGGCCTGTCTTCTAATAATGACAGAGGCTGTGTGTATGCTGAATCACCAAGAGGAGGCTGTAAGGTCGAGAAAGCACCCAGAAGGGAAGAACTGAGGCTGTGACTGTAGACAAAGATGGACACAGCGTCCTGGATGGGAATTCATTTCCCAAGTCCCTGTTGAGGTGGATGGGTTTGCCTGTCACCTTAGGGAGTTCAAAGTTGCTCCCCCCATGTAGTAAAATGGAGAGGCAGCATGCTCAGAGGAGTGTGTGACTGCAATCCTGTCTCCAGAGGTGCCATCAAGTTACCTTTCATCACATTGTTGCAATGTGCCACTGTCTCATCTCTTGGCCTCTGCACTAGGCCAGGAAGGTTGAAGCCACCCCCAGACAAATTTAACTTTCGACAGCATGCCAGCCACAAGTGGTAACTGCAGTCTTCACAGCTAGCCAAGCCAATTTTGCTGAAGTCAGGTGAGCAGACATGAAAGTGAGAAGAGAATGGGAAATCTTTAGCTTTTATATCTTATAATGATGAAGTTGCTTGGAATGCTCTCTGATAGAAAGTAGGATTATTTATATCCTAGTTATTTTCCTAATGCATTCTCCATAATTTCCACATGGACTGAGAAATGCCTTTTTGGAAGAAGTGACTGTTCTTTACCTGGTCTGTTTTTTGGGGTTGTGTTTGCAAGTAACCTTGAAGACTTGGGGGTCATGAGGAACTAACACCAATAGGAAGTTCATGCCGTCTGCCCTGTTGTAATGAAGTCCTTTCCCTCTGACCCAGGAATTTCATGTCTAACGCCAACATCTGTGAAATAGTTCAGTAGCTTCCGAGCAGGACTAACTACCTGACTTCACAGTCCTGGGCACTTTAATGTGTTGTTCCTTAAACAAAATGTATCATTTTATTATATTGTACCTTATAAGATTTGTGAATTATGAAATATTAACCTAGATAGGATTATCACAGTGCCTCCAAGCTTACAGCCTCTTGTAAGTGAAACTGGCCCCTAGGGACGCAGCATGATATGGCCAGGGTGACTTTCTCACACCGAATAATGACTAATTGAACAGCCTGTTCACAAGCTGGCCAGCAACCTGAGCTGGGGACTGCCACAAAACCATGAGTTGGGGCTGGGCGTGATGGACCATGCCTGTAATCCTAGCACTCTGGGAGGCCAAAGCAGGTGGATTGCTTTGAGCTCAGAGGTTCGAGACCAGTCTGAGCCAGAGTGAGACCTGCTCTCTACCAAAAAAAGCCGGGCGTTGTAGCGAGCGACTGTAGTCCTTGCTACTTGGGAGACTGAGGCAAGAGAATAACTTAAGTCCAAGAGTTGGAGGTTGCTGTGAGCTGTGACACTACAGCACTCTACCAAGGGCCACAAGGTGAGAGTCTGTCTCAATAAAAAATAAATAAATAAGCAAAATAAAAAAAAAAAACCATGAGTTGGATCTGAGTCTACACATCCACAATATTCAATAAGCAGTAAAAGATGAACTGAAATACAGTTGCAGCCGTTAACTGAAGTTATTATATAAAGAAAACACTATGGTGGCGCCTGTGGCTCAAGGAGTAGGGCACGGGCCCCATGTGCTAGGGCTGGTGGGTTGAAGCCCGGCCCTGGGCAAAATTGAGAAAATAATGTTGTACTGATCATGCCACAGTAAGAAAACACTACAAGTGAACAAAAGCTATGTGGGAAAGGATAGAGAAAAATCAAGGTACAGAATAAACCGTCACGAGAAGGTCGCTTTATCAGGACTGCTGGAGGAACACACTGGTCAAGTAGTCACAGCATGAGACACATTATTCACAGCCACGTCAACTCAACTGACTTTTTTGGGGGCCATTCCTACTTTCCTCCTTTCCAAGCTTCTGTCCCACATCATCTATGACAAACCACATCAGCACGATCCAATTCAAACCACAGATCGTTCTAGGGCAAATTAATAACAGCCTAAAGTAAAATAATAGCAACATTGAGCAAATAGTTAAGTTTAAAATAAATTTCAATCATTCCGATTGAAAGAGTCAGTAAACCATCATGTGAAATCAAACCCAGGAGTCCACGAGGAATCAGAGCAAAGGATTCTGAGATTATTTTCTCAGACACGTGGACCAACCTTCCAAGTCAATCATCATTCATCACTGTCCATCACACAGGGAGTGTCTGTTGAATACGAAATTTCCTTTCCATCACCACAATGAGCACAGTCAGGGCCGACGCCAACATCTTGCACTATTTTGTAACCACCTCAGTTTGATATTTCCATTATTTTCCAGACAGCCCGACCCTTATTAGATGAGCTATATGCAAAGTCTGCGGTGCGCCCTTATCTTTTGTGTCCAAAGCTGTGAATTTCTCTGCACACCACATTTCCTCTTCCAAATGAGTTTTTAGAAGGCTTGATTGATTGAGAAACCAAATCAACCTTTAATGAACCACTGAGTAATTACAAAAAAGAAAAAAACACAACAGTTATAAACATTAGCACACCTAAGGAACTGACACGGAATGCACAATATTCCTCTTCCAGACCCAGGCCAGCTCCTCAGCGTTTCTATTAGGACGAAACATCCTGGTTTAGTGTCAGTTTTCTCATTTCAAAAGACGCTGCTACTGGAGGAGTGGGTCTGCATTTTAGAAGGTCTTTTTTCCCCCAGGGAATAACACTGTTTATTCTCATTACTACCATGATTTTGTAGCATAGAACAGGTCACTGCAAAAGTGAGACTGTGTTATGTTTCATTATTTCATTTTTAAGAAATGTAGTCAGCAGCATCCTTTTTTATTCACTCCTGCTAGTTTGAACTTACTCAGCTTATCGGTGCTGCTGGGAGGACTTTGTTTATTTGTAGCCATGCAAATTTTACATTTGTTGAGTTTTGCATATCTCAAAACTTTCACACTGACCCACGAATAGTAATAGTTCATCCAAAACCAATTATTGAGGAGCAGTACTTAAGAGTTAGCTTCTGGCTCAGCACCTGTGGCTCAACAGTCTAAGACACCAGCCACGTACACCTGAGCTGGCAGGTTCGAATCCTGCCCGGGCCCGCCAAACAACAATGACGGCTGCAACCAAAAATTGGCCGGGTGTTGTGGCGAGCGCCTGTAGTCCCAGCTACTTGGGAGGCAGAGGCAAGAGACTCACTTGAGCCCAGGAGTTGGAGGTTGCTGTGAGCTGTGATGCCACAGCACTCTATCCAGG
>CAUYON010158557.1:0-22148 GCA_963573935.1 Arctocebus calabarensis | reverse complement strand
TGGATGGAGCTGGAACATATTCTTCTTAGCAAAGTATCTCAAGAATGGAAGAAAAAATATCCAATGTACTCAGCCCTACTATGAAACTAATTTAAAGGTTCCATATTAAGACTATAACTCAACTGTAGCACAAGAATACGGGAAGCAGAGAAGTGGGAAGGTTGGGATTGAGGGAGGGTAATTGGTGGGGCCACACCTACAGTGCATCTTACAAGGGTACAGGTGGAACTTACTAAATGCAGTATACAAATGTCTTCATACCATAACTAAGAAAATGCCAGGCTATGTTAAACAGTCTGATGAAAACAGGGAGAATTGATGCGGGATAATTGGCGCCCTAGCCAGCTCAGCGGGGCTGGCGGACCTTCCGCCTCCTCCTTGGCAGTGTCGGTGGTGTGACAGCCAGCTGAGGAGCCAGCGGGCTGGATGACGAGCAAGGAAGGGGACCTCCAACCTCCACCAGAGGCTCCAATTGCCAAAAAGGCTGGTCAACTGCTGAGGAGACACCTGTGCCTTGGTGTCTCCTTCACTTCACACTTAGGATTAAAAGTGGAACCCCCATCTCCTATGCCTAGGTCAATTTCTTGTGAATTTCCTAGGCCTCAATTCCATGAATGGACTGTATCCATTCATTGATACATTCATTCACCTTGCCCCTGGTGGAAGGGACTGTATTCATTCGTTTTCTGGCCAAGGAACCCATACAGCTATATATACCCTGAGACAAAAGGCCTAAAGGAGGAGATGGGGAAAGACGAGGAGGGAAACGGAGAGAGCTTCTCTCTCCCCACTAGAATTCTCTCCCTCTACCAGGAGCTTTAGTGTTTTCTGTATTCTTTTCTGTAAATAAATTCTGTCTTACTAGGGGGTAGGGGGAAATAATGTAATGAAGAATAATAAAATACATGTTAAGAAAAAAAAAAGTAGGGCCTATTCATACAATGGAATTCTACCCACAAATAAAGGAAAAATAAACTACTAATACACACAACACATAACTGTTGGTGAAAGAAGCCAGACACAAAACAGTACGTGCTCTATGATTTCACTTACAAGAAGTTCAACAACAAAGCTGTAGTGATAGAAATAAGAAAGCTTTCGTCGATGAGGGTGGGAAATGGCTAGAGATGGGAACGAGGAAAGGCAGTGACATATGTGCTCTACGATGCATCTTGACTGGTTTGGTTAAACGAATGCCCCTACCATCTCTTCATTTCATAGCATATAAACTTTACATTAATTAAAAAGGAGGGCTGGTAGGGCTGCCTAATTCTTTTGACATACCCAGGTCCTTCCTGAAGAATGTGATTTGATTTGTACTCCTGGACTTCATCACATCAAGATTATATCTGAACTACTTCAGTTAACAATTATTATGTCTGACTTTTTTGCTGGGACCATCCACACAAGGGATTTCCTACAGAGGAAGAGAAGAAATTTGCTGGTTCTCGTCTCATCTAACAGTATTAGCCAACCAGTACACCAGTTCCCAGAATGAGTGTGGTCTTGTTGCAGTCCTTGTTGTGGTTATGGGGTATCCTTTATTAGGCCCACCATTTTTCAATAGACAAGTGACAACCTGCACTCAGACATATTCCTCATATCCAGGAGGTTATGGGGAATAAATGGAAGAAAGTACATTTGAAAGAAGGTGTTTGGGACAGGCTATTTGTTCTGACCAATACCAGAAATGAAATTACAAGTGTATTCTGCTTGCCTGGGAGCAAACATCCTCAGAGCTCAGGGCGTTTCGGTACTCTCTGTATCTGCTTCCAAGGGCATGGCCTCGGAGGACTTGCTCTTTGATCTAGAACTGTCTAGGAGGCTCTAAGGTAGTAAATAACTTTCAGAGGTATAGATAGTAGGTAATAGAGTACCCTTATTATTTTCAATTTCCTCTAAGTGATTACATAAAGGAAGAATAGCTGACATCCAACAATATTACGTTGCAAATTCTAGAAGCAGATTTGGGGCTTCTAATATTGCACTAGAAATGAGGACGGGATTAAGAAGAACCTTAAAGTTCAATTGTAGTGAACCTCTGAATATCTTTGAGGAAAATCTCCAGGGATTCTTCACGAAGAAGCAGCTATTTTTTTCCAAGTAGAAGGCAGGAACTGTTAAGATTGGAAATATCTATTCAGAGTTTCTTCTGAGACACAATTGGACACCACTTCTGTCAAAGAAGTTAAAAAACTTACTAACATCTAATTTTCCCATCTTCATAGTATCTACTGTACACTCTCAGGACCTCCATGACAAATATGAAAAGTGGATAATCAATAAGGGTTCAGAGCTCCCCCTCCCCACAAAGGAAATGATTAGGGATAATATGAGATGCTTCTTACAAGGTAAGAAGAAGGTCTATATGCCAAGAAATACATATTATATTATAGACGGGAAAGAACAGGAGATTCTCTCAGGAACTTCTATGCCAAAGGGCAAAGAAGAAATTTAAAAGCAGGCATATCCATATTTATATTTGCATTAAAATCAGAAACAACTACCACTACCTTTTATAGATTTTTTTTCTAATTACTAACTTGGATGTTTTACAAAACACAACTTTTCTTCCAGTAACAAAGCTAGAAGAGCCTCTCAGGGGCTCTGTGATTAATGACTATGTCCTTTGTAGCTGCAAAATGTAACTTGGTGTAATAATGTCAACTTACAGTTTTATCCCAATGAAGTCATTTTGAGGGTTCATTTCCCCAAATCCCAGTTCCCACTGCAGTCACTGTGCCCTATCTAATCTCCCTGCCTAAATTTCTGATTAAAAGTATTTCTGATTTAATTGTTCAAATATATTTCTGACGAATCAACCAATGAAAGTCCTTTCCATTCAAGATGGTGGTCAGGGCACATGGATGTTCCCATTGCAGTTATAAAAAAGTATATATATTCACCACAATAAAAAAAAAAATCAGGTCCCTGAGACATTTCAACAAATGTCTGGAAACCAGAAAGATGAGGAGGAGAGATGATGAATAAAGATGAGTAGAGGCAGCTTACAGCACCCCCCCGAAGGTACAGTTGAGAAGAGAAGTGATTGACTTTATTCAGCGGGAACCTAAAGGGGCTCCTGACTCAGAAGCAGCAAATACAGTATGGAACAGAAGTGACAGGAAGGGTAGAAAGGAGAACATAAACTGAAAAGTCTGGATATCAACAATTGTTCCTTCCAAGTCTACTTTCTGTTTTTATAAGAAAAAATAAACCGAATAGCAAATATAGCAATAAACCCCTAAGCAAAAACTAAAGATTAAAAAAAAAAAAGGGAGATGATTCTCTAAGGAAACTAATCAAAACTGTGTAGTAAGGGTTAGACAGCTGGTATGGCAAGAACCCCAAAGTCAAGTCCCCTTCATTCTGACAAGCACTCTGACATGAGAACTCAGGGTGGCCTTGTGGTACCCAGAGTGGAGCCTGCTAGTGGCAAAATGCGCCCACACATACAGAGCTTCCACCAGCCTTGATGCTGCTTACTTCCAATATGAATGAACAATCAAGGAGAGGATTTCTAAATGCAGATTTCATTTAGAAAGCCTGCCAAAGTGAAAGAGGAAAACCAAGATAACAACAGAAAGACTGGAAAAACACAGAAAATTCAAGGGAGTAAAGATACTTCTTAAAAACGCATAAGAAACACATTTCAGGCTCGGCGCCTGTGGCTCAACGGGCTAAGGCGCCAGCCACGTACACCTGAGCTGCCGGGTTCGAATCCAGCCCGGGCCCGCCAAACAACAATGATGGCTGCAAACAAAAAATGGCCAGGCATTGTGGCGAGCGCCTGTAGTCCCAGCTACTTGGGAGGCGGAGGCAGGAGACTCGCTTGAGCCCAGGAATTGGAGGTTGCTGTGAGCTGTGATGTCACGGGACTCTATCCAGGGTGAGAGCTTGAGGCTCTGCCTCAAAAAAAAAAAAAAAAAAAGAAAAGAAACACATTTCATCAGTATCCCTACAAATATTTGAGAAGTGATAGTTATATTAATATAACAACAACAAAAAAAAACCAAAATAAGAAATACAAGAAAAAGCTCTATGAAATTAAAAACGTGAACCCTATATACATGTGCTCGGGTGCCCTAACCTGATAGCCATAATTCTGATTATTTAATCCTGCCATATAGACAATCCCTGCGTAAGACGCATTATAACTTACAGTATTATCAGAAGTTTGGAATGGTATATGTAGAATATGTCCATGATAAAGGGACAGTGATACAATGTTCCACTGCTCTAAAAAATCTTGGTCTGTTTTTTAACACTGCTGCAAGTTTACAGTACCTGTTTGTCCTTTCCTAAAGAAAGGGATTAACCAAAGGTCAGTTTCTGGAGTGACGCAGAAAGACTCCTGGGAAGTATTAATAAAGAAGAACCACTGATATGGGTTGGATGTTTGGCCATTGCAAACCTCATGTTGAAATCTGACCCTGTGTTGAAAGTGGGGTCTGATGGGAGGTGTCTGCGTCATGAATCGCTCTCAGAGATTATGAATCAGTTCTCACTTCGTAAGTTCCCCGGAGATCTGGTTGTTTCAGGGAGCCTGGTACCACCTCCTCTTTCTCTTGTTTCCCTCATCATCTGACACACCTGCTCCCTCTTTTCCTTCTGCCTTGATTGGAAGCCCTGAGGCCTTCAGCAAAAGCAAATGCTGGCACCACACTTGTATAGTCTGCAGAGCTGTGGTGCCAAATACAACTCTTTTCTTTATATGTCACTCAGCCTATGTCCTTTACAGCAATGCAAAATAGACTAACATGGCTAGCTTAATGTAAAGACTTCAAACATTTAAGCAAACTAATGAGGTACATGTGACATTGTCTCCAGAGAGCTTCATAAAGAAGGTAAATATCCTTCCCACCTACACGGTTTTGCACACTGTCCTTCCTTAAAGTAGAGAGGGGGTTGGATCAGATCACTGGCACAAAACCCTACCTATTAGTCCCAAAGCCCTCTTTTATAACAAAAAAATTTTCATGTCCCATTTACTACTCTAAAAAAGAAATTCATTGATAATATTAACTAATGTACACTCAGTTTCTAAAACAATATTCTTAAATATAACATAAAGGAGAAAGCAAACAAAAACAAATTCTTTTTTTTGAGACAGAGCCTCAAGCTGTCACCCTGGACAGAGTGCTGTGGCATCACAGCTCACAGCAACCTCCAATTCCTGGGCTCAAGCGAGTCTCATGCCTCCGCCTCCCAAATAGCTGGGACTATAGGCGCCCGCCACAACGCCCTGCCATTTTTTGGTTCAGCCGTCATTGTTGTTTGGCGGGCCCGGGGGCTAGATTCGAACTTGCCAGCTCAGGAGTATGTGGCTGGTGCCTTAGCCGGTGGAGCCATAGGCGCAGAGCCACAAAAAGAAATTCTTATAAAAATACATCACATTTCAATACATAAGTAATTTTCAGGTCCAATTAATATGTAATGAATAGATGCTTATAGCTTACTTATAAAGATTTATAAGAAATCAGTGAGAATCTTTCCATATTAAAAAGTACAGGAAAATAGAAGAAGTATAGGTGGATGACAGAATGAAAGTATGTTCCGTATATTTTATAAGTACATAGAAAGTACTTTGTATTTTTATATAAAAATGGAGTTAAGTCTAGGCACATAAAATTATAAACTGAATTTTCACTACATGAATATCCAACAGGACAGTAGATAGTCATGAATGGAACAAGGCAATTCTTTCTACTTTTCCCACTGTAGGACGTGTAAAACGCCTGGCTCCCACCCTTGAAACACCTGGCCTTGTACACCAAAACACCCTTACACATCCCAACTTTGTCCCGTAGGGGGCAGTACTATTTCTAAGTGAACCCTTGGCAAGATAATCTGTGACAATTTCCTTCTAGCTTTCATATTCCACCACTCTGAGAATCAAATCCTAAAGGATAAATTCATAGCACAGGAATTTAATATGAAAAATGACTACAAAGAAATTAATTTAGTTTGGGATTATGCCATTAGCTACAGCCATATTCAACGTCATTTCCTTGCTTTGGAGTCCAGAGGACTGGTTCCTCCACCTGGTATACAGAGTGGAAGGCTCTATCTTTTGTGACATTTATTTAGATAGTACAAAGTGACCTTGATTTAAAAATTTTTAACATTCAAGTTGGGTTAATTAATGATAAAGAGGGAGTTTTTCATACAACTCTACAACTCTCATTTCCTCAAAACAAGAATTAATGCATTCTTTCACATGTGGTCATTACAGGAAGGGGGTGGGGGAGCCACTTACTGTAAATGCCTTTCTGATGCAATTCTACCACCTCTTTCAAAGAGAGAATTCATCCAAGAAGCCTTAGTCACTTCTTCAAGAAAAATGCCATTGCACTGAATGTACACAGACTAAACCGCATGCCTCAAGAGAAAAAGATGAACTGATCCCACCATTAGAAAACAGACTGAGAGAGAAGTGGCCGAGAGTGAGACCTCACCGCTTCTTCACCAGAACAGATTAAGCAGCATGTATGAAAATCTAGCCCTGTCATGTCATACAGGAAGACGTCTGATACACACTAACACATTAACAATCGTTTGTTTCCTAATCAAATGCAAACATCGATTTCCCCTCTGCCTAACTTTTTAAGCATGCTTCCTAAAAATGTAAGACCTCAGTTCTAAGCCAGTAGCAACTATGCTGATTTAATTTAAAAATTTTCATACACGGAAAGCAAAAAGGAATCCTATCCTTTAAAATCTGAAAATGAAACCATGTTTTGAAAAGCGTGGATTTCACATGAAAAGGGTGAGATAGAGGGTAAAACTACAAAGCAGTTCAGATGGAAAAACTTAAGACAAATAGTTCTGAGCTCTTAAGGAAAAGATCAATTTTTCTAAAGTCTCAATTCACCTGAAGGGAGAAGAATGAATGACTCCTCTAGCGTATCCTTACCGGGATTACCACAAATTCTTCTCACAGCCGGATATGCACACGCTTGTCTTTCCAGAGGAGTTAATGTGGAGCCAGAGCCCAAGAGTCACCGGAGACTAAATCTGTGTGCTGCCCGAGCCCGGAATCCCCTCAATGAATGAAACTGCACATCATAACATACAAATTCAGAGCAAGCTATTGGCTCAGTAAGGCAAGGCGTGTGAAAGTCTGATTTGCCACCTTCAGGGCAAGCCTCTTATAGTCCAATTCAGAAAGATGACTTTTTTTTTTAAAAAATACTCCTGGCAGACTCAAAACTAGAGTGAGTCGTTTTACTGCAGCATTCTCCCTAACCCTACAGAAATCCCAGGGAGAACAAACCACAGTGAGATCTGACTCCTTCACTAAGCAATGCCAGTGAAAAAAGAATTATGTCCATGCTGGCAACTTACAAATAAATCTCACACCACTGTGTTATAGGACTGAGCGGCAAGCATGGGGGTGAGCATGGTGCACATATTTTTAAGCCAAGAATTTTGAGCCATGATTTTTAAGGCTTCCTGTGGGTGGCAGACTCCACCAAAAAACTCTAAAAAGAAATTTCACCCTTGTGCTATACTGGTGGATCAATCAAAAACTTAAAAGCTAGTAGCAAAGTAATGGTGTAACTAATTGATCTTTCTACTATCAGAGGTTTTCAACATGCAGTCCTTGGGATTTCTGAATTAGAGCTATTTAGGATTGGGTTCAGAATCTCTGGGGTAAAGCTAAGGGGTTTTAATAAGATTTTAGGTTATTTTTATATACTTGAAAGTTTGAGAACCATTTTTCCTATTAATGGAACTGAACAGTTGATTATCGCGGTTTCCATCTTCCTTTATTATTCAATTGTTTTGTCTCTAATTCCTGCTGAAGTTAGGAGGAACAAGAACAGTGAAGCCTCATTTGTGGCTTGTAACTCCAGGGAAAAGGACAGCCAGTCTGGCCTTGCCTGACTTCCCCTCCCCACCTCACCTCTCCATTCCTCTATGAAGAGAGAAAAGTTTAAGCTGCAGAAACCTGAAAAAGTGCAGAACTTGAGGCTGGATGTGAATGTCAACAATATAAGATGCTACTACTAGAAAACAAATATTGTGCTGCTGAAGATAAGCAGAAGAAAATGAGAGAGAGAGGACACATGCTAAAATGTACTGACTTACTATCCAGATGCCACACTGAAGTACGGTTTTCTCTGCCAAAGAAGTCCCACCAAAAAATAACTTCTTCAGAAGTATATGAACACACAAACTCAGCCTTCTCCATCTCACAGGAGGGACGCACAATATATTTTCTAAGGAAGACTCAGTTTTGGCTAAGTGTGCCCACCCTATTCCTACTATCCTACATACATAAAAGTTTTTTTTGTTTGTTTTAAGGAAACTGACTAGCACTCTAGGAAGCCAAGGTGAGCCAATCCCTTGAGCTTAGGAGTTGGGAGACCAGCCTGAGCAAGAATGAGACCCCATCTCTAAAAAAAATTAGCTGGGCGTTGTGGCAGGTGCCTACAATCCCAGTTACTCTGGAAACTGAGGCAAGAGGATCTCTTGAGCCCAAGAGTTTGAGGTTGCTATGAGCTAGGATGCCACAACACTCTACGGAAGGCAACAAAAATAAGACTCTGTCTCAAAAAAATAAATAAATAAAAAATTTTTTAAAGGAAACTGAGAATACTGTCAGAAATGTATTTTAAAATGACAACTTTCCATACTTATTTTGTTCCTTCTTTATTCAACTTAAGACTGTATGGCCTTTTTGAAATTTCAGAGAAGTTCTCAATCATTATTTCTTCCCCATTTAAACCAATTTATTTCAGTCTAATATGCCGGGGGAAACCCCATCATTACAATGTGACCAGAAAAGTGTTATTTGGACATTACTAACAGGTATGAACATGTTTTCTACTTCAATAAAAAGCATCTTATTTTTATCACCAATATTTATAAAGTTACTAAGGAAAATTTCTGGATGGGGTAGTGTAACTTAGAATGAACTGCTTATTTATGAACAAGTTTCCCTAATGTCCCCCTCTTTGTTTCAGTATGATTCTGTACTGTGTGTCAGAACACAACAAGGAAGGAAGCTGACTTTAACTTTCTATCATAAGCTGACCTAGTAGTATCTGGTGCTCCAAGTATTGCCTAGTAAGTAAAATGTGGATCCATCAGGGCAGTGGTTCTCCAATTGTGTGTTAACTTTAAACCGCCGTTTATTCCTCTTAGTGAAACTCTTTGTTTTTGCAGTTTTTGGCCAGCGTCGGGTTTGAACCCGCCACCTCCAGTATATGGGGCCAGCATCCTACTCCTTGAGCCACAGGCGCCACCCCCTGAGTGAAATCTTAAGTGCAGGCCCAGCACCCAGGCTAGAGGAAAGCAGAGTATGCGTGGTTGCCGCCAGAGGCCAGAGGATGCAAGGTCCTTCCTTATTCGGGACTGTCACTCATCTCACCTGCAGAGTGACTACTGAGGCAATACTGCCAACCCCCAAGGGCTCTCTTTATATTTTCTGATATCATGATGATTTTTGTGTTAATACTCTATCATTTCATTCTATACATGCTTTTGTGCCTCAAAGTGAGATATACAAAAACCCCACAAAAGTTGTATTCTAAATGCTATTTACTGTATAGAATTTAGGAATTCTCTTATATATTTACCTTGTGTGGACCCCAAAATGAAAATGATTATCCCTGTCTCTTTGGTGACAATACCCTTAGCATATTTGCAAGTTCAAGGTCATCTCAGAAACAAAAAATTTTGTCAAGATACACATTTTAAACAAATGAGATCATCTTGATGCACAAGATCCCTTGCCATATTTCACTACCACCAGTGGCCATTAGTTTGTGGTATATAATACAAAGTAAATTTTCAGACTTTATATTAATATTCAAGGAAAAAAATACATATCTGAGATTTAAAATGGGAAATTTAAGTATAGCTAAGTAATCATTGCCCCAAAATTATAATACCAGAGAACAAAGACTGAAATCCCCTCATGAAGAGCCAATTTGTACTTCTAAACGTCTTCTAACAGAGAAAATGTAATAGTCTTTGATTTTTCTCAGTGCCATTTCCTAGACTTAAAAAAAAAAAGATAATGTGTCTCACCTGGCAAAGCCATCACATTTCATGTCTACATGACAAAAAAATGTACAGAGTGAAGCAACTGCCTTGGGTCACCTAGGACCACCAACCTGAATCGGAGAGGCCCCGAGGTTCTATCATTAACTGTCTCACAGAGTAAACACAACGTTTAAAAGCAACTTTATATCAAAAAATAAAAAAAAAAATCAAAGCAAATTTATATTTAAGCAAGTGTCAGGAGCACTCATATACATAGGAGTGTTAAAAGCAAGCTCTCATTTTAAATCTCATGCTTACTCATATTCTTCCATATTATCCTAAATTTCCCTATGATCTCCATTTCAATTTATTATTGGAAAAAATTACAGAAGAACTCTAACAGCATTCGCAGTATTTTAAAATAGTGAACCTCTCTCCAAGAACAGAAGCATGATTAGGAGAAATAATATTAAAGTAGTCCTCAAACACCTGCTTATGTTCCCCAAATCTCTCTACGGGTTGGTGGTTTAGGACTAAATGATGCTCATGATAATTAATACCCAGGTCATTCCACAAAACTTATCTTACTCATAATTCAACTGTAATACTACATATCCAAAATGAAATGTACCTTCTAATTGTGTTATAACACTACTAATTATGTAAGAAATAAAACAGAATGAAGAATGATTTTTATCTATCTATATGCAAAGGTAGAAGTTTAATCATAGGTGGGTGAAACAGACTGAGACTCTCAAGAGCTCCGCAAGTTGACCCTGGTTATTATGCCTTATTCTATCTCCAAATATACTGATCTCTTTCCCAAGATAGGATTAGATCACTAAAGTCTTGAGCTTACCAGCTATGACTAGGGCCACTGAGGGCACTCCAAAATTAAACAAAAAGGGAACAAAGAAGAAAAAAGAATTTACGAAAAGAGATTTACTTGAAATACAGAACAAATGTGATAAAAAGTATATATGGAATGAATAAGATAATAACCTGAAAAAGAGGCAGTAAAGAAGAGAGTATAATATGGAAAGTTCTCCCCAATTAGATGGAAAGTGTTGGGTGGGATCCATGCTTTGGGTCAGGACAGCCTAGCTGCCATGTGGAGCACAGCATATGAGAGGCTGACCCAAAGCAGCCTGTGTGTGACACTGGCCAGGTGTGTGGCTTATATGTGTGCAAAGCCAGTGTATATGATATAGGAATGCTTTGTGGTAAATGTGGAAAGGATTTATTGCCCCCCCCTTTTTGTGTGTGTGATTTTTGGCCGGGGCCGGGTTTGAAGCCACCACCTCCAGTTTATGGGGTTGGTGCACTACTCTTTGAGCCAGAGGCGCCCTAGGATGATGCCTGTTGCCCATTTTTAAAAGATGTAGTTATTTGGTCCAACTGGCGACCCAGCTGATGGGAAGCCTTCGTCAAGGTTCTGTAGCAGTGTGTTTTCAGCTTCATGGTCCCAGAGCATGAACAGCAGAGAGCTCCCAAATACAGGGCACTGGCCAGGGAGGACCAAATTGGAGCCTGCAGACAGCTCGGTAAGAAGCAGCAAGATCTCCAGAGCTCTGTTCTAATAATGAAATCACTTTCCTGCGTGACACTCTTAATTCCTTATTTATTGGAAAGAGGAGGAGAGGAGTAGAAGTTAGATATCATAATCTGAAAATTTTATTCCTTCTAACATAGCTACCTCTTACACTGTTTACTGAAAATGATTACTAGATCCTATTAAATAGTAATATGAGTTTTATGCATTTTTAAGGTTACAATTAACATTTGTTAATATTACAAATATGCCGAAAGTGAATATGAAATATAATAATATTTAAAGATCTTTTAAATGACAACATAAACTTTGACCTTACTAAATAGATTAGTGACATTTGAAAGTGAGAGACAGGAAGACAGCATGTCTGCACGTATATGTGTGCGTGAAAGAGAAACTAATGAATTCCCGCTCCAGTGGCAGGGGACGTTGGGGAAGAGAAGGAACAGGAAGGGATTTTTGTCTGTAATCAAAGGTATCCCCCGACTTTGGTTCTTGACAACAGTTCAACTGCTCTAATGCAGTTTGTCAAACTACAGAGTGATCTGTTAGTGGGTTATAAATTAAATCCAATGCATTGCAAGCAGCATTTTTACAAAAATGAAACAGAACAGAATAAAATGGAAAATAAAAATTCATTTACACTTAGTGCAGCTGTTCTTTTGTAAAATAGTTGTTTGATTTATATGTGTGCATTGCATATACTTTTTCAAAACATAAAACATAATCCTTTCTGTGAGTTCCAGGCAAGAAAATGGTCTACTAGGAAAGAAGATTTAAACTTGTGTTTGTCACTACCCTCTGCTCTTTTCTCTCTTTCTCATCTCTTTCCCCCACTGTCTAATATAAAATAAACTTATACTTTTATATCCTTTAAAATTTGTTTTGCTTGAAATTGTGTAGGTGGGTCAAAAGTATAGATTTAATTTTATCTGTGCAATGCCTATATGTCCTTATTTTGGAAGTTCATCCACAAATCAAGATGCATTTACATTACTAATCAACAATTCTAAAAATATCATGTAAATCATTATCCACTCACTCACCTAGTTTTGTGTCTACTCTCCCTACCTGAGGAGTCACAGAGAAGATACAATTTGAAAAACAAAACCCAAGACAATAAAAATCCATTAAATGGGGTTATATATTAAAATAGCTAATTATAACACATTTAGTGCTTATTGTATTCCTTATACATCAAATTCATTGGATTCTCTTAGTAATTCCATAAAGGTAAATATTAATACATGTATTATCTCTGTTTTCTAGATAAATAAATATAAGAAATTTAGTCATTTGCCTAACAGGCAGAGCCAGTTCCTACACCCAGAAGTCTGGACCCAGGGCCCTGCTCTTAGCTCAGTATCCCTAACAGGTAATGCAACAATCATCTATAATTGAGAGTAAGAAAGACTGTGATACTGGGGGAGAAGAAGGAATAAACGCATATAGGAAACACTACTGCCTGGGCTTTGCTGTCTATTCTAATTTCTCCTATGCCACATTTAGTTAGCTTCTCTTCCACTTTGATATCCTGATGCATTCTGAGCACACTTCCCAGCAAATTAGTTCAAACTCCATCCTGTTCTTTCCTCCCTACAGAACATACATGAATGCAACTGAGTGGGGCTCAAATTTTCTGTAAGGAATCTAGATCTTATTTAAAAGTTAAAGAGGATTCATTCTCCAGTGTTGGTACTTAAACTTTTATTCCTAGCATATCATTTCTAATACATCTTCTCTGCCAAATCAGGTACTCTGGCAGCCAGGATGACCGCTGCCCGTCTGGCCGTTCAGTGCTGTGGGGTGCACTTCTTCCTTCACACCCACTTGCCCTACTCTCCTCATTGGTCTCAAACAGGCTCCAAAGAAATCTCAGGTATAAGATATACTGTGACAAACGTACCACAGTATTTCAGAAAAATATGAAAAGATATGTGCCTGGATGTTTATTTTTGGAGTCAAGTCATATAGACAGGACCTATGCAGAAAGTAAAATAAGTAAAATCCAATACT
Source organism: Arctocebus calabarensis (assembly GCA_963573935.1). Classification (NCBI taxonomy): domain Eukaryota; kingdom Metazoa; phylum Chordata; class Mammalia; order Primates; family Lorisidae; genus Arctocebus; species Arctocebus calabarensis. Next base: position 8,584 of record CAUYON010158557.1, on the reverse strand, counting down.
ATTCTTGGAAGCATGGTTACCTCTCTTAGGATTCAGGTCTATGAATAAAAACCTTACTTTTTAAATGCTGTTTAAATGCTGAATAAACACAATAAGCACGCTACCTTATATAATCCAAATTAAAATGACCAGGGCAAGTAAATCCTAGAACCAAATGAAGAATAATTATATAGCTCTTCATCTGACATCTATACCTTGTCCATATAATTCAAAACTTTTTTGTGAAAAGGTCTTTGGCCAAACAAACAATATTTTTCAAACATTGTTTTTTAATTACTAAAAATTAATGCACAATGCAACCCACATTGTGATGTGGAGGATTAAATTATTAGAATAACTCAGAACTCTCAAAATACAATGAAATCTTCAGATGATTAAGACAAAATCTAAGACATAAGTAGACTGTGACAAAGCTTTGCCAGGCTTTGCTTATGTATACATTCTCCAAGCAACTTATTAAAATTAAGACAATGAAAGTTTAACCCTCCTTTTTAAAAATATGGTTAAGGCACAAAATAACCTCAAATAAGGTCAAAATAAAACCTCTCACTGAATAATACTATCTACATGTCAGTGTCAATGTCACACAAGAAGCAGGAAAGATAATTTTATTATTTATCACTATAACAATTTTAGGTTGTTTTAAGGCATATTTAGGTTATTTCTGTTAATAATCTGATAAAACTGTTTATTTCTATACCAAATATTCATTGTGCCTAAAACAATACTTCTGACATGGGCTGGGGAAGATTCTGTGTAGTTTAAACAAAAAAAAAGATGATTCAAGTATGTACCAATCTAGTCAGCTTCTAAGACATACACAGGTTTTTGGATAAGGCAGTAGTAATGTCTGACACATTTTATAAGTGGGATTACCATGCTGGGACTTTTTTTGTTGATGATGCTCATTTTCCCAACTCTGTTTTCCTTATATCATTTGCTGCACATGGAACCAAGAGTATTCATATCCAAGACCTTTGAGAGAGAGCAATACCTGGTGGTACTAGCAACATAAATGGCTTACCAGGCCAGGGGAAGGGTATGAAACATAAAACCACAGCCTCCAGCAAGCACAATGCACTAATGTAATTAACTTTAAAGGTTTATATTAAAACTGCATCTATGCTAGTAAAAAATGATATATAATAACCTTCTAAACAGCAGCATTTTGTTGAAGGAATCTGGCAGAGACCTCCCTAGAATACAAGAATTAGGGGTGCTGCTTTCCGAATTGAAAAAAGGTATAAGCAGTTGAGCAAGACAAGGAACTTCCCAGGAAGCAACCATTCCTGGAGAAAGAAGTGGCTCCAGGTTTAAAAAAAATCCATAAAACCGTCATTGTCACCGAAGCAGCGACTGGGCCTCTCTCTTCTCTTTCTACCACTACACACGTCGCGGTGCGCCCACAACCCAGCAGAGTGGAAAAAACAGTGAACTGGGTAAGAGTACACTTTGTTTCCCACTATATTTTGCTAAGACAAATACTTTCCAAGTAGTGTGTTTCAAAAACAAAAAAAGACAGAGGTTTAACATTTCAGAATTACTGAGCATCTGGGTGAATATGTTCTATTCACCTGTCAGTGTCAGTTCTGCCCTTCAGCAGCTCTGTGGCCAACTGCAAGTCCCATCAGCTCTTTGAGACTCAGTCTCCTTGTCTATAAATTAAGAAGCTTAAGGTAAACGGCTTCCAACTTTTGTCCCAATTCTGTATTTTAATGGTTACCTGTAAATTATTTTGTGACTTATTTTCTCCTTCAAATATCCTTGATCTAAATCACAGCAGGCGAGGGGACATAGGAGAGCTTGTCAAGCACGTTCAATTGCTTGATTTGTCCTGAATGTTTTTAGCTGTAAAAATAGGTGAAGGAATTTGAATCTAAGATGGAAACATAATTAACTCACTCTGTATTAATTTTAACTTTTGGATGGTATTTCTATATATTTATAATTCTATATAATTATAAGAAGACTCCCCTCTTTCACAAATAGATATTGAGCCACCCTCAAATCCAACACCAGTGGATATTCACTATAGAAAACAAAGGATCCAAAGCAAAAACGGACAAGAAAATAACTTACAGTGAAAAGAAAAGTTTTTTTGGCTCGGTGCCTGTGGCTCAACGGGCTAAGGTGCCAGCCACGTACACCTGAGCTGGCGGGTTCGAATCCAGCCCGGGCCCACCAAACAACAATGACGGCTACAACCAAAAAATGGCTGGCTGTTGTGGCGGGCGCCTGTAGTCCCAGCTACTTGGGAGGTGGAGGCAAGAGACTCGCTTGAGCCCAGGAATTGGAGGTTGCTGTGAGCTGTGATGCCACAGCACTCTATCCAGGGTGACAGCTTGAGGCTCTGTCTCAAAAACAAAAACAAAAACAAAAAAACCCTGTTATCTTCTCCAGAATCATTTTCAAACCTAGTTATAGTTTATTTTAAAATCACAATGTCAACAGAGTCACAATCTGAACATGAAACAACCAACCAATGCACCTGTGAGAAGCTAAAGACTCAACAAGTTCACCCAACACAATGTGATTAGGTTTTCATCACTTAAAGGAAATACTTTAAATACTTAGGTACAGGAAAGTCAGCCTTTTTACATAAAAATCCAGGGAGAAATGATCAGTAAAAGAAGTGACAAAAGAAAAGTGCTTGTTTGTTTTTTTTTAAGAAGGTGGAGAGAAGAATATGGGCAAAAGGATGCAACAAAATCTGTAGCACAGAGTCGGATACCTTTAACATTGGAAAGCAAGAATCAAAAACTCAAAAAGATGAAACTAAAAATAGGCATGTAAATGTGGAGGGCAACCAGATATATCCTAAGAACTGTATCCTGCTACAGTTCTTCAAAGATATCAAATGCAAGGAAAGAACTACTTCTGCCACATAAGTACACAATGATCCTAACTATGTATGTCCTCTCTATGTATATTGGGGGGGCAAAGTAAGAGAAAGGGTTATATGGTAATTTCCAATCTTTCTTGATCTAGGGCTGCAAAGCAGCAGAATACTAAATCATACTGAAAGCACAGCAAGCAGGACATTTCCAGAGTACAGCAGAGCACAGACACCGGAAACCTGCTATATTCCTCATACGTAATCAAAGTACCAGAGTTACTAATGGAGACAATCATTGCTTTTAGCATCTTTCCACTCTCCCCCTCCAAAATAACTTAAATTAGAACTGGTTCTTGGCTGAAAAAATTTAAAAAGATATCTGGTTAAAGAGAAGTTTGAAGGAGGAGCAGAACTACATGAGAATATTCAAATGCCACCTTTAACTAGAAATCTTCCTTGTTTCTTTAACAGAGAACATCTCTCTTCTTGTAAGGACATCAGTCACTGGTTTGAGGGTCCTCTCAATCTTAACTTTATTATTTCTGCAAAGATCCTATTTCCAAATAAAGTCACATCTCAGGTACTGGGGGTTAGGACTTCGACATGTTTTTTCAGGAGACATAATTTAATTTAACCTACTACATAGAAAGGATTTCTAGACTTTGGGCACCAGACACAGTATAGGGGAGGGGGACATAAACTGAAAATAGGGGAAATATGTGAGACTTAGAAATGAAATGTTAAAAACCTCTAGGCTTCCTTCCTTAACTTAGGAAATAATGGCAGCTAGGCTTATACTTTTCAGGCAAAAGTATGAAAGTATTTTCACTAAGGAATCAGATCAGCTGCAATAAAAGATCTAAATATACTGTAATACTACCAAGAGTTCTAAGAGAACAGTTGAGCCAAATAACCCATAGCAAAAACCACAGTTAATGACTTCTCAACCCCATTCAGTCAGAGTGCCTCTGACCATCTTTTTACTGTCCTTCTCTCTCTCTCTGTTTTTTTTTTTTTTTTTTTGAGACAGAGCCTCAAGCTGTCACCCTGGATAGAGTGCCGTGGCATCACAGCTCACAGCACCCTCCAATTCCTGGGCTCAAGCGAGTCTCCTGCCTCCGCCTCCCAAGTTGCTGGGACTACAGGCGCCCGCCACAACGCCCGGCCAATTTTTTTTTTGTTGCTTTTTGGTTGCAGCCGTCATTGTTGTTTGGCAGGCCCGGGCTGGATTCAAACCCACCAGCTTAGGTGTATATGGTTAGCGCCTTAGCCCGATGAGCCACGGGCGCCGAGCCTTACTGTCCTTCTCTTAAATAGAAGCAGATAGAGATGGATCATTAGACATTTAATAACAGCTAATAATATGAAAGACAGAATTCAAAACTCATAGAAAAAAAGACAAGTTGGAGGAAACAGTGATGACTTAAAGAGAAAAGAACTTAAGAAAAGCTGTCATTAATACTTTCAGGACAAAAGTCTCACCCATGAAGTAAAAATAGCATGCTAGTCAAAGGAAATATTCAGAGAACAAAAAAGAGCTCTTTGAAATTTCAATATAAGTAGCAGAAACTGAAAGGTCAATAGAAGAACTCAAAAGATAGAGCTGAAAATTCTCACAAAAGAGAGCGAAAAAACAAGTTGCAAAACAGAAAACAGACAGGAACATTAGAAGACTAATCCAAGACATCTAATATCTAAACAATATAGAAGGAAAGAAAACAGAAAATAGGAGAGAATATACATAAGATTAACAGTAATTTTCCAAAACTAAAAGAAATGTGTTTCCATAATGAGCAGAGCCAATCAGTATCCAGTATAAAGTCTGAAAATAACCCAAACCCCAAAGACACCCCTGTGGAATTTGAGAACAATGAGAACAAAAAGGAGATTTTAAAAGCTTCCAAGAAGAGACTTCATACAAAAGATCTTCTATTATACAAAAAGCTTCATTAAAATGAAGTATCAGAATAAGAAAAACATGGAGCATATAAATTCAATGGATTTGAGAAGGAATTCATGTAGCTAGAAGATAGTAAGAGCAACACATATAAATTCTGAAGAAAACTATTTGCAGCCTAGGATTTTACACTTAGTCAAACTATCAGTCAAATGTTAAAACAGGATAAAAACATTTTAAGGCATGCAAGCTCGCTATTTATTTTCTTTTTTCTTTTTTTAGAGACAGAGTCTCACTTTGTCACCCTAGGTAGAGGGCCAGGGCATCATAGCTCATAGCAATCTCCAACTCCTGGGTTTAGGCTATTCTCTTGCCTCAGCCTACCGAGTAGCTGGGGCTACAGGTGCCCACCACAACATTCAGCTATTTTTTGTTACAGTCTGGCTGGGGCCGGGTTCAAACCCACCAGCCTCGGTACATGGGGCTGTCACCTTCCCCACTGAGCCACAGGTGCTGCCCAACTGTGACATATTCTTAAAACAGAATTCTACTAGAGTAAGAACTTGTCTAGAAAAACAAAAAACAAAAAAGGCCAGGTGTGGTGGCTAACACCTGTAGTCCTAGCAGTCTGGGAAGTTGAGGTAGGTAGACTGATAGAGCTCTGGAGTTTAAGACCAGCCTGAACAAGAGCGAGACTCCATCTCTACTAGAAATACAAAAATTAGGCTCAGCGCCTGTGGCTCAAGCGGCTAAGGCAAAAGCCATATACACCTGAGCTGGTGGGTTCAAATCCAACTCAGCCAACTAAACAACAATGATGGTTGCAACCCCCCCACCCCCCCAAAAATAGCCAGGCGTTATGGCGATGCCTGTAGTCCCAGCTATTTATGAGGCGGAGGCAGGAGAATTGCTTGAGCCCAGGAGTTGGAGGTTGCTTTGAACTGTGATGCCATAGCACTCTACCCAGGGCAACAGCTTGAGACTCTGTCTCAAAAAAAATACAAAAATTAGCCTGGTGTGGTGAGCGGCTATATTCCCAGCTACTTGGGAGGCTGAGGCAAGAGGAACACTCGAGCCCAGGAGTTTGAGGTTGCTGTGAGGTATGATGCCACAGTACTTTAACCAGAGCACCAGAGTGAGACTCTTGCCTCAAAATGAACAAACTCCAACCAAAACAGAATTTTATACAGCAATGAGAATGAACAATCTACAACTACACAACTTGACAGGATAAATTTCACCAACATAATGCTAGTGAAGGAAGCCAAATACAAATGAGTGCGTAATATATGATTCTATTTTGTATAATGTTCAGAAAAGAAAAAAATTATTCAATGGTGTTCAAACTAAGAATAGTAGTTGGTAGAGTAGAGAATACTAACTGGAGGGAGCACACCCTAAACCTCCTGAGTTTGGGCAAGATACATTTGTCAGTCTAGATGCTGGCCATACAGGAGTGCTCCCTTTGTAAAAAATTCACAGATGTTCACTTAAGTTCAGGGCACTGCCTATGTATGTGATATATTAATACTTTAGTAAAAAGTTTGCTTAAGACCTGATTGAAGATGGCGGCTGAGTAACAGCTTTTATGCAACCAGGTGCAGTGAGAGTGGGGAAAGAAGACTCCAGCCATCTCCGGCTGGTGGGTTTTGCCCAGAGGCTTCCCTTTAGTGACACAGCAAGTCAGTGAGAGACTTCTGGACCCTACGAGGACAAAAGTGGTGGAAAACTGGCAAGTGGTAGGTGCGTCTGTTCAGTTGGAGGCTGCCTGTAGTTGTAACCATAGCAACGGCAAGATTGCAAGCAGGAAAAGCCTTACCTGGGGGCTGTTTTGGTTTTTTTGGACTTGGATACTGGATTGAACTGTCTTGGAAGAGCTTGGGCCTGTGCGTAGATGACTTTGGGTGTTGTCTGGGGCCCCAGACTGAGTCACTGAGCAGGAAAGGAGGTAATATCATTCAGCTATGGGCTGCCCCTGCATGTTTTAGCACCAGATCGGCTGGGAGACCTTGGGCGAGTAATCTAGTGACTAAGCTACCCAAAGGTGGGGATTGAGAAAAGGCAAGGGTGGAGATCCAAGAGTTTGGCAGATTAACACCTTCGCCCTCAGGGGCATAAGAGGGAGACTAGATTTGATGCACTGGTTAAGCAGGCAGCCATGCCAGGAGAGATCCCAGGGATAAGTGCTTTCCTTGGAAAGCTTCTGCTTGGCCAAGGTTCATGGTTCATGTCTTTTGAGTGGGCTGAAGAGACATTTCGGCTCTCCTCATATCTGAGACATTTCTCAGCCTGTAGGGTCTGAGAAATCAACATAGGCCTCCAGTTTCCATCTCGTACAGCTGTATCAACACTGTGATTAACATCTCATACCTCAGTAGATCACCTGTTGTCCAGTCAATATTTAGCAAAATATATATACTGTTTGGTTTCTTGGCTTTGGGGTTTTGTTTTTGGTTTTTTTTCTTAATTTCAACATCAGCATTTTTCCTTGACATTTTTATTTTTCTATTTTTTTCACCATTCAGTTTAAATACAGTCTTCCATTTTTGCCTTCTTTAACAATTAGAATTTCATTTTTGCTAGTGTTTCTGCCCCTATTATTTATTTTTTTCCCCTAATCTTATCCCATAAGGGTTTTTTCTTATTTGTTTTGTGATTTATAGTATTTCTGTCTTTCCTTTCCTCTCTATCTGGTGGAGGTGGGGTACTGTGTCTGAACTAGCTGGCAAAGAACTGTTGACGTCAAAGGAATCACCCAACCCAGCACTCATGGAGGTTAGGGGTCTTTAAGGTTGGGTCATAGTACCTTACTATACCCCTATATTTCTCCTGTTTCTTTCTTCCAGTGCCTTTCTTCTTTTTGTCATTATTTCCTTTTACTCACCCCTTCTTCTCTCTCTCTCTCTCTTTTTTTTCTTTAAATCTTTTTTTCCCTTCTTGCTCTTCAATCTTTTCATCCTTCTGGTCTTGTACCAAAAGGACTCATTAAAACTTTACGCCAGCAGAAAGGTAACTTAAAGAGCAAGAAGAAGTGAAAGGAAAATTAGGGTAAGGAAACAGATATAAGAAAGCACTCATGAAGAAGAATCAGCAGAAAATTCCTGGCAACATGAAATACCAGTCAAAAGTAACTCCTTCTAGGGACTGTGAGATAGCTACCACAGAGGATTCCTAAAGAGGATTTCTAACATAAAGAAATGTTAGAAATGACAGAAGGGGAATTTAAAATACAGATGAAAACAATGAAGGAAATTGCTGAGAAAGTGGGAAACAATCAAAAAACAATGAAAGAAATTGCAGAGAAAATGGATAATAACCAAAAGGAAATTCAAAAACAGAAGAGATGAACGATACGAAGAATATAGAAAGGATATAGCAGAGCTGAAGGAACTGAAGCAGTCAATTAGGGAACTTAAGGATGTAATAGAAAGTATCGACAACAGATTAGATCATTCAGAAGAAAGAATCTCAGAGGTAGAGGATAAAGGTCTTGAGATAACTCAGACAGTTAAAGAGGCTGAAAAGAAGAGAGAGAAAACACAATGTTCACTGACAGAATTATGGGATTCTATGAAGCGCTCAAACATACAAGTTATAGGTATCCCAGAAGAGGAAGAAGAATGCCCCAGAAGAATGGAAGCCATTCTACAGCATATTATAAATGAAAATTTCCCAAATATCGACCCGGCGCCTGTGGCTCAATCAGCTAGGGCACCAGCCACGTACACCTGAGGTGGCGGGTTCGAATCCAGCCCGGGCCCGCCAAACAACACTGACGGCTGCAACCAAAAAAAAAAAAAAAAATGGCCAGGCGTTGTGGCGGGCGCCTATAGTCCCAGCTACTTGGGAGG
>CAUYON010158553.1:0-13282 GCA_963573935.1 Arctocebus calabarensis | reverse complement strand
GTTCTGTACTGATGTGTACATATGGCGCATGTCCAGTCTAGGAAAATTAAGTCAACTTAAGGAGGTGGTCAGTGTGGGGAGGTGGTCAGCTGTGAAGGTTCTACTGTATGAACATGTGTATACATGCATATAAATGTGTGTGTATACACATATTTGCTTTTTAACATTTTCTGAAATTGTGACATATCTCACAGTTGAAGGGTGTTTTTATTTATAACTTTCATTGGCAGTGTGTACATCATGTAGGTGTGTATCATCTGTTATACAATTGATAGCATCTTATATTTGAAGAAATGTGGTATTCAGAGAAAGCACATGATACAGTAGGGTTATTGGTAATGTTTAGTAGCGAAGTAAACGACTGTGAGCTTGGTTAGCTTGACCGGGGTTATAATTCTGTTTTTTTTATCAGCAGGAAGCCATGGACTTGTGACTTACTGTCTGTGAGCCTCAGCTTCCTGAGTGTCCTTGCCACTAGGATAGTGATACCTGAACAGGGGACTGGAGACCCGTTTGTAAAATTCACAGACACAGCCTTTTCTTTTTTTTTTTGTTGAGACAGAGTCTCAAGCTGTTGCCTTGGGTAGAGTGCCATGGTGACATCATAGCTCACAGCAACCTCCAACTCTTGGGCTTAAGAGTTGCCTCAGTTTTTTGTATTTTTAGTAGAGACAAGTCTTACTCTGGCTTAGGCTGGTCATGAACCCATGAACTCAAGCAATCCACTTGCCTCGCCCTCCCAGAGTGCTAGGATTACAGGCATGAGCCACCGTACCTCATCAGGGACATAGCCTTTGGTCTGTAAATGGTATTTATTGTCTTAGCTACTAAGGAAAAGATTATTCATGGGAGTTGCAGATTATTTCTGTGAGTCACTTTTTTATTTTGAGAGCAGCCATTTATTTAATATTTCTCATTTATGAGAAGAGATTTGACTGATTTAAATAAAAGATAAATTAAGGAAAAAAAATACCCAGGAGTTGGACGTTGCTGTGAGCTGTGATGCCACAGCACTCTACCCAGCTTGAGTCTGTCTCAAAAAATAAATAAAAAGAGTACTAGGATTACAAGTATGAGTCACCTCGCCTAGCCTTAACTGTAAATTTAGATGTGCTGATTTTCTAACTAAATAATACACTTCAAAATAAGAAAAATATTTACTAGAAACTAATTATTAGCTAAGGAGTTGTCTTTGTTATTGGTATCAAGAAATACATGAGGTTTGGTGCTTGTAGCTCAAGTAGCTCCTGTGGCTAAGGTGCCAGCCACATACACCACAGCTGGCGGGTTCAAATCCAGCCCAGGCCCGCCAAACAACAGCTGCAACCAAAAAATAGCTGGGCATTTTGGTGGGCGCCTGTAGTCCCAGCTACTTGGGAGGCAGAGGCAGGAGACTCGCTTGAGCCCAGGAATTGGAGGTTGCTGTGAGCTGTTATATCACAGCACTCTACCCAGGGTGACAACTTGAGGCTCTGTCTCAAAAAAATAAAATAAAATAAAAAGAAATATATGAGGCTTGGTGCCTATAGCTCAAGTGGCTAAGGCGCCAGCCACATTCACCACAGCTGGCGGTTCAAATCCAGCCCAGGCCTGCCAAACAACAATGACAAGTATAACCAAAAAAAAAAAAAAAAAGACGCCACGGCACTCTACTGAGGGCAATACAGTGAGACTGTGTCTACAATAAAAAAAAAAAAAAAAAAAATGAATGTTTTCTTGGGTGGCGCCTGTGGCTCATCAAGTAGGGCACTGGGTGGCGCCATATACCAAAGGTGGCAAGTTCAAACCCAGCCTCGGCTGAACTGCAAAACAGAAAAATAGCTGGGCGTTGTGGCGGGCGCCTGTAGTCCCAGCTACTTGGGAGGCTGAGGCAAGAGAATCGCCTAATTTTGAGGTTGCCGTGAGCTGTGTGATGCCACAGCACTCTACCGAGGGTGATAAAGTGAGACTCTGTCTCTACAAAAAAAAAAAGAATGTTTTCTGGCTAGGTGCCCATAGGTCAGTGGGTAGGGGCCGATGGGTTAGAACCCAGCCCAGGGCCTGCTAAACAAGCAAACAAACAAAATAGCTGCGTGTTCTGGCCAGAGCCTGTAGTCCCAGCTTCCTGGGACACTGAGGCAAGAGAATTGCTTGAGCCCAAGAGTTTGAGATTGCTGTGAGCTGTGATGCTACAGCACTCTACCCATGGCAACAGCTTGAGACATGGCCCACCTCACCAAATAAAAAGAATGTTTTCTGGCTCGGCACCTGTGGCTCAATGGGCTAAGGCGCCAGGCACGTACACCTGAGCTGGCGGGTTCAGCCCGGACCGCCAAACAACAATGACGGCTGCAACCCAAAACAAATGGCTGGGCGTGGTGGCGGGTACCTATAGTCCCAGCTACTTGGGAGGTGGAGGCAAGAGATTCGCTTGAGCCCAGGAATTGGAGGTTGCTGTGAGCTGTGATGCCACAGCACTCTATCTAGGGTGACGGCTTGAGGCTCTGTCTCAAAAAAAAAAAAAAAAAGAATGTTTTCTGTAATTACTCCTCTATGAATTAAAGTTGTCAAGTCTACCAACAGGTCAGTACCTTTCAATACCATTAGATCTCAAGTGTATCATTGTTGAAATGGTCTTAAAAATGAATTGTCCCGGGTGGCGCCTGTGGCTCATCGAGTTGGGCGCAGGCCCCATGTACCAAAGGTGGCGGGTTCAAAGCCAGTCTCAGTGAACTGCAAAAACAGAAAAAATAGCCTGGTGTTGTGGCAGGCGCCTGTGGTCCCAGCTACTCGGGAGGCTGAGGCAAGAGAATCACCTAAGCCCAGGAGTTGGAGGTTGCTGTGAGCTGTGTGACGCCACAGCACTCTACCGAGGGTGATAAAGTGAGACTCTGTCTCAAAATGTAAATAATAAATAAATAAATAAAAGATAAAGTGTGCGGCATAGTATAACATTATTTGGTTATTTGCCTGGTACCATAATTTTTTTTTTTAATAGAGACAGAGTCTTATTTTATCGCCCTCGGTAGAGTACTGTGGCATCACACTGCTCACAGCAACCTCCAACTCCTGGGCTTAGGTGATTCTCTTGCCTCAGCCTCCCGAGTAGCTGGGACTACAGGCACCCACCACAAAGCCCGGCTATTTTTCTGTTTTGCCGTTCAGCAGAGGCCAGGTTTGAACCCACCACTTTTGGTATATGGGACCGGCATCCTACTCGATGAGCCACAGGCACCGCCCCATAATTACTTTTTAGTTTTTTTTTTTGAGACAGAGCCTCAAGCTGTCACCCTGGATAGAGTGCTGTAGCATCACTGCTCACAGCAACCTCCAATTCCTGGGCTCAAGCAAGTCTCCTGCCTCTGCCTCCCAAGTAGCTGGGACTACAGGCGCCCGCCAGAATGCCCGGCCATTTTTTGGTTGCAGCCGTCATTGTTGTTTGGTGGGCCGGGGCTGGATCCAAACCTGCCAGCTCAGGTGTACATGGCTGGCGCCTTAGCCCGTTAAGCCACAGGCGCCGAGCCTTAGTTTTTGTTTTTGAGAGAAGGTTTTACTCTGTTACCCCAGCTAGAGTGCAATGGCATCATCACAGCTCACACAATCTCATCCTGGGCTCAAGCTATCTTGCTCCCTGAGGCTCTGGAACAGCTGGGACCACAAGCTCATAGCACCTCATAACACCACCATAGTTATGTTTTTTCCCTATTTTTAGTGGAGACTGGTCTCCCATTCCTGACCTCTAGTGATCCTTCCCCATGGCCTCCCATAGTGCTAGGATTACAGGGTGAGCCACCCACCTAGCCTAGTTTAGGGTAGTTCCCCTCTGCCCCCAATAAGAACTCTTTTTTTTTTTTTTTTTTTTTTTTGAGGCAGAGCCTCAAGCTGTCACCCTAGATAGAGTGCTTTGACATCACAGCTCACAGCAACCTCCAATTCCTGGGCTCAAGCGAGTCTCCTGCCTCCGCCTCCCAAGTAGCTGGGACCACAGGCGCCCACCACAAGGCTGGGCCATTTTTTGGTTGCAGCCATCATTGTTGTTTGGCGGGCCCGGGTTGGATTTGAACCTGCCAGCTCAGGTGTACGTGGCTGGTGCCTTAGCCTGTTGAGCCACAGGCGCCGAGCCCCCAATAAGAACTCTTAAAAAAAAACACCCTATAACCTATTATTATTAACAATAATTTCTTAAAATCTTTACATATCCAACTGATACTTGAGTTAAATTATTTCATGTCAACATTTTAAATTTCACTATTTGAATCAGAATTTAAATAAGTCAAGAAGGTAAATAAAGTCAGAATTTAATATGTCTTTTTATTTTTTGGAGACAGAGTGTCACTTTGTCATCTTGGTAGAGTGCTGTGGCATGATAGTTCACAGCAACCTCAAACTCTTGGGCTCAAGTGATTGATCCTCTTGCCTCAGCCTCCCAGGCAGCTGGAACTATAGGCACCTGCCACAATGCCCGGCTAATATCTTTTAAACTTTTTAATTTATAAGTTTCCCTTTTTTTTTTTTTTTTTTTGTAAAGACAGAGTCTCACTTTATGGCCCTCAGTAGAGTGCACGGCCTCACACAGCTCACAGCAACCTCCAACTCCTGGGCTTAGGGGATTCTCTTGCCTCAGCCTCCCGAGTAGCTGGGACTACAGGCGCCTGCCACAACGCCCGGCTATTTTTGTTTTTGCAGTTCAGCCAAGGCCGGGTTTGAACCGGCCACCTTTAGTATATGGGGCCACCGCCCTACTCAATGAGCCACAGGCGCCACCCAATTTCCCTTTTCTTCCCCCCCTTCACATTTTATTTATTAAAGAACCCAGACTATTGTGTAGAGTTTCCCATAGCTAGGTCTTTTTTTTTTTTTTGAGACAGAGTCTTAAGCTGTCGCCCTCGGTAGAGTGCTGTTCCATCACAGCTCACAGCAACCTCCAACTCTTGGGCGTAAATGATTTTCTTGCCTCAGCCTCCAGAGTAGCTGGGAGTACAGGCTTCTACCACCATGTCTGGCTATTTTTGGGTTGCTGTTGTCATTGTTATTTTGCAGGCCGGGGCTGGATTTGAATCGGCCAGCTCTGGTGTATGTGGCTGGCACCTTAGCTGCTTGAGCTACAGGCACCAAGCGCCATAGCTAGATCTTACTGACTGTATCCCTGTGGGTGCTCTGTCCTTTCTATTTTATGTACAATAGCAGTTGAATCTAGAGGCTTGATCAGATTTATGGGCAGGGAGAGAGTGTGTGTGAGAGCTATGTTCTTTACAAAGCACACCAGGTTTGGTTACCTTTTTGCAATGTTAGTCAAAGTCGCCCTTTGGACGTAGAAGTGGAAACTAATTATGAAATAATATTTCCCGTCTTTCAAGAAGAGGTTGTGGCTGATAAGTTCCGTGATAGACAGATGCAAAGTTGACCAATCATCTTAAAGGGAAACTAGTATAATTTACACAAAACAAATTCTGTATCACTGCCTCCCTCTCTCAACAATAGTGTATTCTTTTTTTCTTGATTAGTTGTTAATTGCCACACACACCACATTTTTCCCGGAAGTGTTATTCCCAGAAGGCATTCAAAAATGACTCAATGAATAGTTTGCTCTTAAAAATGAACCAGAACTTGGGCAGCTGCCATTTATTAAAGGCCAAAGATCCTCGTGACTTAGAGCTGCAGCCATTCCCGGCTACTCCACCCGCTGAGGCGCTAGAGCCGCAGCTTTCTCAAACTTGACACATGTCTTTCCCTCTTCACCCTTTCCGGGGCGCCGGCCACCCACCGGCCGGAGGAAGCAGGCATCCAGCATCCCGGCCGTGGCCGAGCCTCGGCGCCGCGGAAGCCTGGGAGCGCGCGGCCGCGTCGGGCTGGGGGCGGGGCCTCGGGGCTCCGCCCCTCCCTCCGTCTTCTCGGCCCTCCCGCCCACCGCCCGCTGACACGAGTCGCGGAGTCGGCGCCGCAGCTGCCTCGGAAGGCCAGGCTGGGAGCGAGACCCAGGATCGGAACCGCGGGCCGCCGCCGCCATGGGCAGCCGTGTTTCGCGGGAAGACTTCGAGTGGGTCTACACTGACCAGCCCCACGCAGATCGGCGCCGGGAAATCCTGGGTGAGCTGCGGCCGGCGCCCCGTTATGTGCGTGCGCGGCCACCCGCCGCCGCGCGCGCTCTCCCCGCGGTGGGCGCTGCGCTGCCGGCCCCGGACGCCCTCTCCCGGCCGGGCTGGCGGAGAGGATGCGGCGAGATGCGGGGCGGCTGGGCCCACGGCGGGGGAGGGGTGACGGGCGCTGGCGCGGCCCCGAAGGCTCCCGCTGGCCGGGTCATCCTGGGCCGGACCCGCCCGCTGGAAGATTCCTGTGCTGTGGAGCGGGCGCCTGTCCCTCCTGCTCCTCTATCCCTGTCCCGGAGCCGGCCGGGACCGCGAGTGAGCCGAGTCGCGGCGAAGGCAGGGCGTGGCCGGGGCATCCCGGGGCCTGGACGCGAGCCGCGCTCCTGCGGTCCCACCCCGGCCCTGGGCCAGGGGAGGGAGGGAACCTGAGCGCGGGACCTCGGGGCTGCTCGGACGCAGCGGTCCTGGGCCTTCCTGCGCGCTCTCGTCCCGTTGCTCCTCACAGACCCGGGGCGCAACTACGGCAGATCCATAGATATTTTTATCCACCCGTGTTGTGGATGAAAAGACAGAAATATGGAAGACTTGCCGAATAGCGAAAATAACGCGGCTTAGCCTGTTGGGCCCCTGACTACTGGTTTAGGGCCCTTTGCACCGGATCCACCAGGCTTTGCTTAAATCTCCAGTACTTGGGGCTTCTATGTTGTGTGGAGAATTCTTTCATCTCTGCCAGGTTACTCTTTTTTGCTTTGTTTTGAGACAGAGGCTCATTATGTCACCCTCGGTAGAGTGTCATGGCGTCACAGCTCACAGCAACCTCCAACTCCTGGGCTTTGGCGATCCTCCTGCCTCAGCCTCCCGGGTGGCTGGGGCTACAGGAGCTTGCCACAAGGCCCGGCGATTTTGTTGTTGTTGAGCAGGCCGGGGCGGGTTCGAACCCGCGAGCTCCAGTATGTGGCTGGCGCGCTAGCCGCTGAGCTACAGACCGAGCCGGCGACCAGGTTACTCTTAATGCTAACGCTAAGCATTGCCTGGAATGCATTACAAACATTACCGAATTTAATACACTGTCGGTAATTGGCTAGGTCACTGTTATCTCTGTTTTAAAAGATAAGGAAAGAACAAATGAGTAAAGGCTAGAGGCGATTCTAATCTGGGTTAGAATTGCCTCCAAATCAAATGTTTCTTCAGAAACTTAGGAAAGTTACGGTGGTAAATTTGAATATGAGGAATTCTTTCTCATATACAGTGTTTCCCTAGTTTTTCTTCTTAACATCCATTTACCCAATGAAAAGAAAAAGCAAGCCCCACGTTTTTGCAGCAGTATGTTAAGTTAAAAATATCACATTTCACAAATAGGAGTTAGAGCTCATTAAAATACTGCGTGAGATGTTAGTCTGAAAGTCAAGAAGTCATTAAAATATATTTGCGAATTGATAGTAAATTGGGAACATGAACACTTTAACAGTCACTTGTTAATAGGTAGCCCTTTACTAACTTTGGGTTCTTGGGTTCCCTCCTGCCCCCCCTTGCTCTTTCTTTGGTTAATGACAGAGTCTTGCAGTGTTGCCCAGGCTGCAGGGCAGTGGCTGTTTAAAGGCACAATCCTATGCAGCCTAGGTGTTCTAGGCTACAGTGAGCTAGGACTTCAGAGGGCTGAAGCAGACCTCTAGTCTCCTTCTCTTGAGTAGCACCTGGCCTGCCTTTCTATTTTTCATTTTTTTCTTTCTGAGACAGTGTCTCAATCTGTTGCTCCAGGCTAGAGTGTCATGGTGTTATAGCTCACAGCAACCTCAAATTCCTTAATTTTTCTGTTTTTTTTTTTTTTTTTTTTGAGACAGAGCTTCAAGCTGTCACCCTGTATAGAGTGCTGTGGCATCACAGCTCACAGCAACCTCCAATTCCTGGGCTCAAGCAAGTCTCCTGCCTCTGCCTCCCAAGTAGCTGGGACTACAGGTGCCTGCCGCAATGCCTAGCTATTTTTTGGTTGCAGCTACCATTGTTGTTTGGCGGGCCCAGGCTGGATTCGAACCCACCAGCTCAGGTGTATGTGGCTGGTGCCTTAGCCCCTTGAACCACAGGTGCTGAGCCAATTTTTCTGTTTTTAATAGAGACGGAGTCTTGCTCTTGTACAGGCTGGTCTTGAACTCCTGAACTCAAAAGGACCCTCCTACCTCCGCCTCCCAGAGTGCCAGGATTATAGCATAAGCCACTGCTCCTGGCCTTTCCTTTCTTAATTTGTACATTTTGCAAGTCACATAGACATACTTGTTATGAGGTAGCAAATGATACATTTTATCTCTGCCTTATCTACATGTTGCCTAGGAATAATATGGAGTCCACCCTTGTAAAAACCAAATCTGAGGCCCGGCGCAGTAGCTCACACCTGTAGTTGTAGTATTCTGGAAGGCAAAGGCGGGTGAATTGCATGAACTCACAGGTTTGAGACCAGCCTGAGCAAGAATGAGACCCCCATCTCTAAAAATAGCTGGGCATTGTGGTGGGCACCTGTAGTCCAGCTACTTGGGAGGTTGAGACAAGAGAATTTGTTGAACCCAAGAGTTTTAGGTTGCTGTTTTTAGAGACAAGGTCTTGCTCTGGCTCAGGCTGGTCTCAAACCCGTTAGCTCAGACAGTCCACCCGCCTCTGCCTCCCAAGTGCTAGGATTACAGGCTTAAGCCCCGCGCCCAGCCCCTTTTCACTTTCTTGATGGTATCATTTGCAACAGAAGAATTTAAGACTTTCATAGTTTTCTTACATTTGGATCTATGATCTGTTTTGAGGGGGTTTGTTTGGTTTTTGATGTCTGTTGAGCCTCTGTCAATGGGGCTAGAGTGCCGTGTCCACAGCCTAGCTCACAGCAATCTTTCCCTCCTGGGTTCAAGCAAGCCTCTTGCCTCAGCTTCCTGAGTAGCAGGGACTACAGGTGTCTGCCAGAAAGCCTGGCTAGTTTTTCTATTTTTAGTAGAGACAGAGTCTCACGCTTGCTCTCTTTGGTTTTGAACTCTTTATGTCAAGAGATCTTTCCACCTCAGCCTCCCAGAGTGTTGGATTACAGGCAAGAGCTGCCACATTGGGCCTATAATCTATTTTGAGTTAATTTTTGTATGTGGCATAAAAAGGGTCCAGCTTCATTCTTTTACATGTCAATATCCAGTTGTCCAGCACTATTTATTTGTTGAAGAGGCTGTTCTTTCCCTGTTACCTTGGCACCAGGTAGTATTGAGTTTTATATGCTATTGCAGCTTTGAGAAAATTCAGTACGGAATTACTTGCAGAGCCAAGGTGTGGTTGTGCATGCCTGTAATCACACTGCCCAGAAGGCTTAGGGGGCTGAGGCAGGATTGCTTAAGCGATCAGCCTCAGCAACACAGTGAAAGAAGACCCCCATCTCTAAAAATAATAATAATAATAATGATAATGATAATTAAAGAAAAGAATTACATGGAGCATAGTTGATTTGTCTGAAAACTGTGAGTACCAGTTTCATGATTTTGGAGTACCTACAAAATGTATGTTATGCCCTATCCTTTATCAGATGTATTATTTTAATCAAGTTTTATACGCATATATAAGGTAAAGGTGCACTTTTGTCTAAACCTAGAAATATAGCCAGGCATTGTGGTGGGCACCGGTAGTCCCAGCTACTTGGGAGGCTGAGGCAAGAGAATTGCTTAAGCCCAAGAGTTTGAGGTTGCTGTGAGCTGTGACACCACAGCACTCTACTGAGGGTGACATAGTGAGACTCTCAAAAAATAAATAAATAAAATAAAATATAGAAAGAACACATTTTAATAGAAAAGAATATAGAGCTTCTACATTTGGTTTTTTGGTATGTTTGTTTTGGAAGGAGTAGAGAATAGGAAGCTTCTAGGTTTGGGGGGCTAATTTCTACTGCATAAATTCTCAAATTGTTATGATATGGTATTTTATACCTTTACTACTAGCATATTCTCCTTTCCTGTCATAGATAAGTATTAGGCAAAGTCTATAATGGAGGGAATATTATGATTTGGAGAAGAAAAACTTTAACTAATATGCTAAGTTAACTGGTGTTAAATTTTTTTTTTTTTTTTTGAGACAAGAGTCTCACTATGTCTCCCTCGGTAGAGTGCAGTGGCATCACAGCTCACAGCAACCTCCAACTCTTGGGCTTAAGTGATTCTCTTGCCTCAGCCTCCCAGGCAGTTGGGACTACAGGTGCCCATCACAATGCCTAGCTATTTTTTTGTTGCAGTTGTCATTGTTGTTTAGCAGGCCCTGGCTGGGCTTGAACCTGCAAGCCACAGTGTATGTGGCCGACACCCCTAACCACTGAGCTACAGGCACCACCAACTGGTGTTAATTTAATTATTTAAGCCATTGTGTACTTTTCTGAGTTCTGATTTTTTTTTGTTTGTTTTTTCTTTGCAGCCAAGTATCCTGAGATAAAATCTTTGATGAAACCTGATCCCAACTTGATATGGATTATAAGTATGATGATTCTCACCCAGTTGGTTACTTTTTACTTAGTAAAAGACTTGGACTGGAAATGGGTCATATTTTGGGCATATGCCTTTGGCAGTTGTGTTAACCACTCAATGACTCTGGGTATTCATGAGATTTCTCACAATAACGCCTTTGGCCACAACAAAGCCTTGTGGAATCGCTGGTTTGGAATATTTGCTAACCTTCCTATTGGAATTCCATATTCAATTTCCTTTAAGAGGTATCACATAGATCATCATCGATACCTCGGAGCTGATGGCATTGATGTCGACATTCCTACTGATTTTGAGGGCTGGTTCTTCTGTACCACTTTCAGAAAGTTTATGTGGGTTATTTTTCAGCCTCTCTTTTATGCCTTTCGACCTCTGTTCATCAACCCCAAACCAATTACACATCTGGAAATTATCAATACAATGGTTCAGATTACTTTTGACATTATGATTTACTACCTTTGGGGCATTAAATCTTTAGTCTACATGTTGGCAGCATCCTTACTTGGTCTGGGTTTGCACCCAATTTCTGGACATTTTATAGCAGAACATTACATGTTCTTAAAGGGACATGAAACTTACTCATATTATGGGCCTCTGAATTTATTGACCTTCAATGTGGGTTATCATAATGAACATCATGACTTTCCCAACATTCCTGGAAAAAGCCTTCCACTGGTAAGTAAAAGACTTGATACAAATGTTAATTTTTGATGGCTGTGCAATTAAAAAAATAATAAGCCAGGGAAGGGTGGCTCATGCATGTAATCCTAGCATTCTGGGAAGCTGAGGTGGAAGGATTGCTCCAGCTGGATACTCCAGCTAGGAGTTTGAGGCCAGTTTGAGCAAAAGAGCAAATCCTTGTCCCTACTAAAAATAGAAAAATTAAGGACAGGCATAGTGGCTCAAGCCTGTAATCTCAGCACTTTGGGAGGCTGTGGTGGGCAGATTGCATAAGCTCTCGAGTTTGAAACCAGCCTGAGCTAGATAGAGGGAGACTTCATCTCTAAAAGTAGCTAGGTGGGCTCGGCGCCTGTGGCTCAATGGGCTAAGGCGCCAGCCACGTACACCTGAACTGGCGGGTTCAAATCCAGCTCGGGCCTGCCAAAAAACAATGACGGCTGCAACCAAAAAAAAAAAAACGGCTGGGCGTTGTGGCCGGGGCTTGTAGTCCCAGCTACTTGAGAAGTGGAGGCAGGAAACTATTCTTGAGTCCAGGAATTGGAAGTTGCTGTGAGTTGTGATGCCACAGCACTCTATCCAGGGTGACAGCTTGAGGCTCTGTCTCAAGAAAAAAAAAATAAAAAGTAGCCAGGTGTTGTGGCAGGTACCTGGAGTCCTCAGCTACTCGAGAGGCTGAGGTGTGAGAATGGCTTGAGCCCAAGAGTTTGAGGTTGCTGTGAGCTATGACACTGTGGCACTCTACTGAGGGTAACAAAGTGAGACTCTGTCTCAAATTAAAAAAAAAAAAAAAAGAAAAGTTAGCTGGGCCTGGTGGCAGGTGCCTGTATTCTTAGCTACCTGGGAGGCCAAGGCAGTCCAATCAAGGATTGCTTGATCCCAGGAGTTCGAGGTTGCTGTAAGCTCCAGTGATGTTGCTGCACTCTAGCTTGGGTGACACAGTGAGATCCTATCTCAAAAATAAAAGAACAGGGCTTGGCGCCTATGGCTCAGGAGGCTAAGGCGCCAGCCACATACACCTGAGCTGGCAGGTTCGAATCCAGCCCGGGCCCGCCAAATAACAATGACGGCTACAACCAAAAAAAAAAATGGCTGGGTGTTGTGGCAGGTGCCTATAGTCCCAGCTATTTGGAAGGTGGAGGCAGGAGACTCGCTTGAGCCCAGGAACTGGAGGTTTCTGTGAGCTGTGATGCCATAGCACTCTATCCAGGGTGACAGCTTGAGGCTCTGTCTCCAAAAAATAAATAAATACATACATACATACATACATAAAAGAACAGGATGGCGCCCGTGGCTCATCGAGTAGGGCACCAGCCCCATATACCTAAGGTGGTAGGTTCGAACCCGGCCTCAGCCAAACTGCAAAACAGAAAAATAGCGGGCATTGTGGCAGGTGCCTATAGTCCCAGCTGCTCGGGAGGCTGAGGCAAAAGAATCTCCTAAGCCCAGGAGCTGGAGGTTGCTGTGGGCAGTGTGATGCCACAGCACTCTACCGAGGGCGATAAAGTGAGACTCTGTCTCTACAAAAAAAAAAACTTGACTGTGTTAGCTAGTCTATGTGAAATGTCTATGTGATATTAGTGGTAAGTTGTCCCAATAGTGTCTGCAACTTAGTTTCAAAAGTTTCAGCAAAGAAAATACGTGGGATTATTTTATATAGAGAGAGCACACGTCATAGAATCGTGAATTGTAATGCAAATGAACAGCTACTTGTGGTTATGAGGCCTGTGTGCCAGCTGAATAGAGTGGGTGCAGCCTTTATTTGCCTCTTCCATGACAAGGGAAGTGAATGAATTATTGTTATTATCATTATTATTTTGAGACAGTGTTTCTCTCTGTCCCATGGGCTAGAGTGCAGTGGCATCATCACAGCTTATTTTTTTATTTATTTTTATTTTTTTGAGACAGAGCTTCAAACTGTCACCCTGGATAGAGTGCTGTGGCATCACAGCTCACAGCAACCTCCAATTCCTGGGCTCAAGCGAGTCACCTGCCTCTGCCTCCCAAGTAGCTGGGACTATAGGAGCCCGCCACAATGCCCGGCCATTTTTTGGTTGC
>CAUYON010158551.1:0-16923 GCA_963573935.1 Arctocebus calabarensis | reverse complement strand
TTTTTTTTTTTGTAGAAACAGAGTCTCACTTTATCATCCTCAGTAGAGTGCTGTGGCATCACACAGCCCACAGCAACCTCCAACTCTTGGGCTTAGGCGAATCTCTTGCCTCAGCCTCCCAAGTAGCTGGGACTATAGGCGCCCACCACAACGCCCAGCTAGACTGGTTTTTTAAAAAAAATTGAATACTTCGATGTCATTATTTGGGAAGATGAAACAAAACCAGCTGAAATCTAGGAAACCATGGACTTAGGAGGCCTTTGGGGGACTCTGGCCTGTAAACCACCATGGGAGCTGCTCACCTCCATACAAGAGTATCTGTATGCTTATATACACACCCACTCTGCACACCCATTTTATTTTTTTTGAAGTCTTTGGCTGGGGCTGGGCTTGAACCCCCCTCCAGCATATGGGGTTGGCACCCTACTCCTTTGAGCCACAGGTGCTGCCCTGCTCACCCATTTTAGAGACATTGAATGTCAAGAGCTTGGTTGTGGTCACCAAAGACACTTCCCTGGGCTCTTCTGGAGCCCGTCTGCATTTCTGCTCTGGAGTCCATAAAGCACCCTGTTCCCTTCTGCCCTCTGTTCTTGTCTTTTTGTTTAACTCAAGCTGTTGATATTTTCAGCCCTAGCCCTGTACAATATTCTTCTGGAATTAAATATAAACTGTGTGGCTAGATGCAGTGGCTCACACCTATAATCCTAGCACTCTAGGAGGCCAAGACAGGTGGATTGCTTGAGTTCAGGAGTTCAAGACCAGCCTGAGCAAGAGCAAGAGCAAGACCCTGTTTCTACTAAAAATAGAAAAACTAGCCAGGCATTGTGGCATGTGCCTATAGTCTCAGTTACTTTGGAGGCTGAGGCAAGAGGATCACTTGAGCCCAGAAGTTTGAGGTTGCTGAGAGCTATGACACCACATCACTCTAGCCAGGGCCACAGAGAGAGACTCTATCTCAAAAAAAGAAAAACAAAATACAAACTCTGTTTCAGGGGTGTCTTTGTGGGGAAGGAGCTGGCCTGGCCAGGAAGAAGTCATGCAGTCCTCATTTACTGTGCATCAACCATAGACCATGTGCTTTGCTACTCTGCTAAATGTTTGGAATGCAAAGTTCCCCCAAGAAACTCATAATTTAGTGAACTCCATTGAGCCTTAATTGCCCAATAAAGGGCAGTGGGATGCAAGGCTGAAGAGGATGTGGGGGCTTGTGGAGAGGCGATCCCTCAGTGCTCTTCTTATTCTGCTCACCTCCTTGGAAGTGTCTCTCTAACTTGCTATTGCTGATAAATGTTGGACATATGGCTCCTTCTAGAGACATTTTACATTTTAATGGTGAAATCCAAACTCAGGGAAAGGAAGGTGGAGAGCGAGTGAGTGTATGCAGTTTGGGGGTCACCTCAGGGGGAAGATGCCAATCTGGATTCTTTGGTCAAAGCTACTGTATCTCAGGATTCCCTGGTGGTGCAGGGAACCAATCAGACTGTGGCTATTTGTCCTGAAATTTGGTCATGCAATGTGTTCCACTAACTTTAGCCAAGGGGCAATGTCTAATTTTGACCCTAGAAATTTACTGAAATAAAATGAGGCAGCCACGAGGCACCATTTCAGCGTTTTTACCTGGGAAATTCACCATCAGCATTTCCTCCACCTCTTGACCAGGGTTTCCAAATCATCACCTGTAGACCAAATGAAGCAGCATATAAAAATCTGCAATGCATCGGTGCAGCCGGGCTCTGAAAATAGCAGCTGTAGCCACAAACCAAAGAACAGGCCTTTGTGAACAGAGTGAAAGAAACTGTTTGTCCTGAGCTCATCTTTTAAGCCACAAAAGAACTCCCGACTCGTACTAATGTCTTTAAGCAAAGATAGGAATCAATTACATGAAAGTAGGATGTTTTAGTATCTATCTTTCTTTCTTTTTTTTGGAGGCAGAGTCTCACTCTGTCGCCCTGGCTAGAATGCCGTGGCATCGCTGTAGCTCACTGCAACCTTAAACTCCTAGGCTCCAGCTATCCTCCACAACCCCCAGCTAGTTTTTCTGGTATTGGTAGAGAGAGGGTCTTGCTTTTGTTCAGGCTGGTCTCCACAACTCCTGAGCTCAGACAATCCGGGCAATCCATCCACCTCAGTCTCCCAAAGTGCTAGGATTAGAGGCATGAATCCTAGAACCTATTTTTCATTTTTTGTTGAGACAGAGTCTTACTCTGTCACCCTGGGTAGAGTGCTGTGGCGGCATAGCTCACAGCAACCTCAAACTCCTGGGCTTGAGTAATTCTCTTGCCTCAGCCTCCTGAGTAGCTGCAACTACAAGTATGCACCATTATGCCTGGCTAGTTCTATTTTAATGTATGTGGGGTGTCTCACTCTTACTCAGGGTGGTC
The DNA here is from genome assembly GCA_963573935.1 of Arctocebus calabarensis. Lineage (NCBI taxonomy): Eukaryota > Metazoa > Chordata > Mammalia > Primates > Lorisidae > Arctocebus > Arctocebus calabarensis. The sequence goes on along the minus strand of CAUYON010158551.1, from coordinate 14,542 downwards.
TCAAACTCCTAAACTCAATCAATCACTCTGCTTCAGCCTCCCAGAGTGCTAGGATCATGGCACTGTGCCTGGCCTGTCTCAGTATCTTAGATTTTCCTTTTCCTACTAAGTTCTTCAAGGCCCTAATTTCCAACCAGAGCCCAAGGGAGTGTGATCTTACACGAAGGGAGATAGTAGACCTATGGCAAGGCATAGATGTTACAGCATTAACAGAGGTTAGGCTCCAGAAGAACCATGAAAAACAGGAGATGAATTCCTTTCAAGGTGTAAAACCCATGTTTTCCATGTGATCATGGTCAAGGCTGACTCTGGGCGTGGCTTTCAGGAACATGGCTTCACACTGATAGCTTCAGTGCACCTGTCTCAAACTGTCCCTCATTCTTCAACACCATCGGATTTATTTTCTCAGCCAATTTAGCACTACTTGGGGAGACAAGCCAGTTTCAGAAACACTTCTCTATTAAGAGTTGCCATCTAAACCACACAACTTCCTGAGCAGCTTCACACCTGGAGCTACCTTTCAGCCCAGCACACTACATTCTTGCACTGAGTATATCAAAAGACACCATTTGGAGTCAGATAGACAGACCAGACAGTATGGATTTTTTTGAGTGGCACTGAGTTCATACATGTAGAAATGTCCTCTGCCCACCCTTAGTGATTCGCTGGCTGAAACATTACACGAAGTTCCTTAGAGAGTTCAAGTCGGCCTGACAAAAAGTCAGAGAGCTTAGCAGATGGCAGGGAATAAAGGGCACAGTGGCAGGAGAAGCCCCATCTTCTCCATCCCAGCCCAAAGCCCAAGCCAGGAAGGTGGAATACACACAGTTCTTATTGCTTTGAAATGCTTTACAGATGCCAAAGGATGGCTTTGGTGTCTCATTTAAAGTAAGATATCTATTCTTCATTTTGGTTTTTTTTTGTTGTTGTTGAGACAGTCTCACTGTGTCGTCCTTGTTAGAGTGCTAGAACATCACAGCTCACAGCAACCTCAAACTCTTGGGCTCAAGTGATCTTGCCTCAGTCTCCCAAGTAGCTAGGACTACAGGTGCCTACCACAGCACTCAGTTAGTTTTTCTTTTTTTTTTTTTTTTTGGCCGGGGCTGGATATGAAGGCCTAGTTTTTCTATTTAGTAGAGATGAGGTCTTGCTCTTGCTCAGACTGGTCTTGAACTTCTAAGCTCAGGCAATCCACCTGCCTTCGGTCTCCAAGAGTGCTAGGACTACAGCCATGAGCCACTGCACCTGGCCTTCTTTCCTTCCACCATTTAAAACCCACTAGGTGGAGCCAAGCAAAGTAGACAATACAGGGATAGAGGGGTGCTATAGCTCTGTGGGGGTGCTGGACTCAGCACAGGATGAAGAGGATCTGTAATGGAGTGATGGTAGTGCTTGCTTGGCGTTGGTGTCAGAGCCCAACAGAGAGCAGGGCATGTATGTATGGGTGGTGGCAAAAGGACATTGGTATTGAGGATCATGGGAGCCAGCCTCTTTCCCGTTGGTTGGGAAGGGAGTTGTAAGTCATAAAGGGAGAAAACTAGAATAAATTTTGTGGTATTGGATTAGAATCAAAGATATTGACTTAAACTGCATTTTCAATTTTGTTTTTCTTTCTTTTTTCTTTCAGATTCTCACTCTGTCACCCTGGGTAGAGTGTCGTGGCGTCACAGCTCACAGCAACCTTAAACTGGGCTCAGTGATCCTCTTGCCTCAGCCTCCTAAGTAGCTGGGACTACAGGCCTGTGCCACCATACCCAGCTAATCTTTCTATTTTTAGAGATGGGGGCCTCACTCTTGCTCAGGCTGGTTTCGAACTTCTGAGCTCAAGCACTCTACCCATTGTGGCCTCCCAGAGTGCTAGGGTTACAGGGGTGAGCCACAGTGCCTGGCCTGAACTGAGTTTTCAATACAGATAGCTGTACACATACATCCCTGAGCTCTATATACTTAAGACGGCCTGGGAACAGGAACTCCCCAACAGCAATGAACACACGTAAGTTATCAGTTCTTGATTTCTAAATCCCTCACTCTACTAAAAGAATCAGAACTCGAGGGAAATGGCTGAGTCCAGAGTGGGGCAAAGAAAAGCACAACAAGAGCCTGAAACAACTTGTGCTTGATATGCTCAGAGGGATGTGTTAAAAGGACACAGGAACAGGGCCAGGCAAGGTGGCTCACACCTGTAATCCTAGCACTCCGGGAGGCTGAGGCAGGTGGATTGACCTGAGCTCACAGGTTCAAGACCAGCCTGAGCCAGAGGGAGACCCCATCTTTAAAAATAGCTGGGAGTTGTGGCGGGTGCCTGTAGTCCCAGCTACTCAGGAGGCTGAGGCAAGAGAACCACTTAAGCCCAGGAGTTTGAGGTTGCTGTGGGCTGTGATGTCAATGCACTCTACTGCAGGTGACAAATGAGACTCTGTCTCTAAAAAAAAAAAAAAAAAAAAAGTCACAGAAACCAATTTGAAGGGGCTTTTTCCCACTGGCCAAATAATATAAGCACCAACAGAAATGGATTATACTAGTAAGTATTAGAAGGAATAAATGGTGAGATTAGGAATCACTATTTGGCAACCATCATAGTAGTAATTCAGCCAAGAAACAGCAATGTATGAAACCAGGGGGTGAAAATTTGGTGAAGAGACCAGGCAAGGTGGCACACACCTATTATCCTAGCACTGGAGTCCAAGATGGGAGTATCACTTAAGGCCAGGAGTTAGAGATCAACCTTAGCAAGAGACCAATTCCATCTCTACAAAAAATACAAAGATTATGGGCGGCAACTGTGGCTCAAAGGAGTAGGGTTATCAGAGGTGGTAGGTTCAAACCCAGCCCCGGCCAAAAAAAAAAAAAAGAAAAAACAAAGATTAGGCTTCTTCCACGACTTAGCAATTATGAATTGGGCTGCAATAAACATTCGGGTACATATATCTTTATTATGATGTGATTGATTTTAATGTTCATAATGATTCCTTTCATACTATCAATTCCCCTTTCTCACTTTTTGTTGTTGCTTTTATTCATTCCCTTCTTGGCTACAGAATGCCTATAAGTAAACTTTTGAAGGATTTTATAGACATGACATATTTTCTAAGTCCTTCCAAATCTGAGAATGTTTTTCCGATTTCTTCAGGCATTTATGGGTTAGAATTTTTCAATTACAAATATTTGTCCTAAAATGTTTTTTACTCACAGTCTTTTTTTTTTTTTAAGGGGAAAGCACAACCGTAGTCCCTCACTACCATAAATTATGCAGTCGAGTTCCCACATTTAGGGAAATCGCAGGGGGCAGCACACCGGGAGTGCAATGGATAAGCCCTGTCCTGGGAAAAGCGCCAGGAAAGTATCACACAGTCTCTTCTTATGGAGATGTCTACCTGACTCTTTCTTCCTTTTTTTTCTTCTTACTGAAGGCTTTCCAAAATTTTTCATTACTCTTGACATTCACAAATATCACAGATATGTTTAGATTATTTTCATTCATTTTTATTAATGAAACAAAGTGAACTCTTTCAATCGGCAGATTAGAGTCTTTTTTGATCCCTGGAAAGTTCTGTTTTCTATTTAGATCTGTGACCACTGCTTGTGTTCTATTTGTTCTTGAATCTTTCACAGAAATACCAATTACCTTATGTTGGATTATTGATTCCTATTCACTACAGCTAACATCTCTCAATATATGTAAATGTCATCTCTATATAAATATATATATATATCTACAAGTACACTGTTTTAAATCAAAATAATAATATTTATTAAGGATTCACTATGTGCTGGGTACATGAATTATCTCAATGAACCTTCATAGATAACTATGAGATGGGTTCTGTTATAGCTCCACCTTGCTGTTAAACTTGAGGCTCATAAATGACACAATTATGTGTTTAAGATTGCACAGCTGTAAGTATTAGCATTTTAATGGAAAGATAAAGTTTGATTTTAAGTCCTGTGTTCTTAACCTATATGCTTACTAATAAGAATATCAAGATATCACACTGAAACAGTTAAGAGTTTATAGTATAAACAAATACACAGTATGTTTTTCCATTACATCTACACAATGTGCAGAATTCAGTATTTCTACTCTAGTCAGGGAATTTCCATATACCAGGTCAATAAATACTCAAATCTGGCATTTCCCACCGTGATAAGCACAAGATCGGGTACCAGATGGTACCAGCTTAGCACTGTGACTCAGTGTCTCAGAGTGTGGTTCCATCCACAGCCACTGCTTCCCTGCCCTAGCAGAGCTGCAGCTGTGCTGGGAAGCCCTCTTCCTCCCATCTCTCTTGCCCTCAAGGTCCAGTTGAATCTATACAGTTCCATGAAATTTTGTGTCTTCCTTTCGGTAGTCTGTTGGTTTTTTGTGTTATTAGCTTCTCCTCTAGAAGCATTAACTGAGGCATCTATAAGAAAGTCCATCAGCCATGTGTCTGTTATACCACCGACCTCCCTCAGATATCCTGGTTCCTCACTGCTGGCCTGGAACAATTTAAATAGTTGACTTGTCCAAGATTTTTTCAAAAGAAGAACTTTATTTCAGAGACATGACTTCTTTCAATGCATCATTATCCTTAAGAAACCCTTTACTAACCTCCTGGAATAAGAGACAGACTCTATTTTCATATTGAAGAAAGTGCCAAAAATGAGAAGGTAGACTTACAAACTTAAGAAGGAAATTCCCAGCATTGGCAGTTAGTTTGGTCTGGTTCAGGCTGATCTGAACTGACAAAGGCCCAGGGAGTTCAGCCTATTCTCCAAATTACTTCTAATTCCCTATGAGATTAATTTGGAGATCTGACTGTCCTGCAATGGTCCTAGGGATCTGCCAATCAATCTAGATTTCCAGGCTTACCCTAGAAGTGGACCTGATTGAATTGATGTTGGCAGGAAAGAGCAAGGTCTGTATCTTCAATTCATCTGACACTATTTCTTTCAAAATTTCTGTGCTAAGTTTGTAAGCTAAAAGTTCTTACTATCACCTTACATGGTTGGTCCCTGATTTCAGAATTTAGGAGCTGTGCAATGGATCATATGTTGGGAGACTCAGAATAAATTGAACACAAAACATAAAGTAAAAAAGTTGATAAACTTTTTTTAAAGACTCTACTTTAAAAAAAAAATCTTGGCAAAAAGATTACAGGCTCATGCCTGTAATCCCAGGTACCTGGGACGCTGAGGCGGGAGGATCGCTTGAGGCCAGGAGCTCAAGACCAGTGTAGGTAACAAAATGAGATCCCCTTCTCTTAAAAACAATGAAAAGTCAAATCATAGTCTGGAGAAAATAGTTCAGACTTACATATATATTATAGGACTAGCATCAAGTCTATATGAAGCACTTTTAGACCAAACTCATATAAAATATTTGAAAAGATACTTCACTGAAAAAGGTATACAAGTGGCCACCAAGTACATGAAAAGATGTTCAACTTCATCACTAGTCATTTCATTTTCATTTTTCATTTCAGGGAAATGAAAATTAAAACAATGAGACATTACTGTGCACCCATGTCTACAATCAAAAGGAAGACAATATCAAGTATGAACAAAAATGCAGAGAAAGCAAAACTCTCAAACATCGCTTGTAGGAATGTAAAATGCTACAGCCACTATCAAAAACAGTTTAGCAGATTCTTAAGAGCTAAACATGCACTTAGCATATGCCCAGAAAATTCTTCTACTTCTAGATACTTACCCAAGAAAAGTGAAAACGTGTCAACACAAAGACTTGTATATGAATGATTATAGTAAGCTTGATTCATAACAACTTAAGTCCAAAGGCATTATAAATGCCCATCACCAGGTAAGTAAGTGATACAGGCCAGGCGCGGTGGCTCACACCTGTAATCCTCACACTGGGAGGTGAAAGCAGGTGGATTGTTTGAGCTCAGGAGTTCGAGACCACCCTGAGCAAGAGCAAAACACCCCAGCTCTAAAAATAGCTGGGCAATGTGGCAGGCACCTGTAGTCCCAGCTACTAGGGAGCTTAAGGCAAGAGAATTACTTTGAGCTCAAGTGTTTGAGACTGCTGTGAGCTAGGATACCATAGCACTCTACCCTGGGTGACACAGTCAGACTCTGTATCAAAAAAAAAATTTAATAAATAAATAAATATGATAGATCCATGCAATGGAATGTTACTCAACAATGAAGAAAAATGAACTACTACTAAATGCAGCAACTTCAATAAATCTGAAAAGCATGTTCTACAAAAGAAGCTTAAGATTACACACTGCATATTCCTTTTCTCCGAAATTCTAGAAAAGGCAAACTCATCTATGACAGAAGTAGACCAACACAGGAGATGCCAGGGTTCAGTGGCGACAGAGGGCAGGAGGGAAGTTTCAGGGGTGCTAGAAATATTCCATTTCTTGATTGTCCTGATGTTTTCACAGGTGTATAGGCTTAGTTAAAACTCTTGCGACCTGCACATTTGAAATGGGTGCATGTTTGTATGTAAATTAAACCTCAATAGAGTTTGTGGGTGGGAGGATTGTTTTGTGGGTTTTTTTCAGAATAGGCTGAAAGAAATTTCATTTGGGAGAGTTCAAAATTTCAGTGCAGTGCTGCCTTCATTTACTTTCACAAAGTGGAATTTTTACAACAATCGAAGCCACAAGCAAGCAAACTCTAAGCTTTGATCTTAAAGGCAAATAATAACTTGGCTATTACTATGGAGAAGACACAGGAAAATTTAGGAAGCAGTGTTAATGTTTTAATATGCAGATTTGTCCTTCCCAGGTTATGTAATGCTGAGTTGCTACTGTGATGATTTGGGGGGGAGGTGTGGACAGCCTCTGTTTTGCTGTGACAGAGAATGCTAAGGGTCAAGTGATATTAACAGACCTACTTCCTCACAGGTGCAAGTCGATTCTTCTGAAGAGCCTAAATAGTTCTCTGTTCTAGATGGTTTTAAGTATTCCAAGCAACAAGGCTCTGTCAAAGAATAAAAAGATATTATAAAGAAGAGGTGCTTTTCCAAGCATTTGCTTTGACATTCTCCTTTCCAAAACTCTCTTCCTCCCACTTATGTGTGCCTTTGTGATACATCGAAAACTGATTTCCCTCCTTCTCCTGTAAAGAATAGGCCTATATCGTGCTCTAAAAAATGAACAAGCAGGGAAATGAAAAGACATTTTAATAATTAAGTAGACTTTGCAAGGGGTATTCAGTGTCTTACAGCACCCCGATGAACCCCTCTCTCAGCCACCTTTCCCAGGGATAGTTTACACCAAGCACCTGTGAGGATGGCAAATGAGTCAGCACATTCTTTCCTTCTATCCTGTGATTAAACAAGGCATGGAACTTTACAAGATGTCAGAATGCATCCAATCTCTTGCCACCCGTAAGAACCGAGATATTTTTGACCTTCCTGCAGACCTAATGGAGTTTAGCTGGGAACTGGAAACTGTCCAGATATTTGGGGAAATGTAGCCAATTTGTGATGTTACCTTTTTGTCCTTACAGAGCAAAATTTCCAACAAAAAAAACTGAGGTTCACAGTCCATGATACATCAAAATGTTAAAGTCATAGCCCAGGAATACTACATACCAACAACAATGCAAACTTGCTTTGCAAGACTCCTAGAACTTCCCAGGAAAAACCTATCTATTATGAATTTTGGACATATACATATTATTGGTAAAATGTCTAAAATAACATGACTCTCCCAATACATTCTGAGAAGAACAAAGAGGAATATAATCAAGGCTTCCCTTCCAGCCCAGATTAATAGAGACAGGTCTGCAGATACTTCACCAAAATTACTGGTTTCTTAATGTTCACCCAAAAGAAATTTGACGAAAGCCTTCACATAGAAAAATGCCTCTCGCAATGCAAGTTTTCACAAATCCCCCGTCAGTTCAGCCCCATCTTATCACTCTATTCCATGAAAAGTAACAGGGACATTATCAGAAAAATGAAAAGGGAAAATTTTATCCTTGCCCTTCCTGGGGAGATAAATATCCTCACAGATCTTATCTAGCATCCCTTTTTGTGGCCTCTTGGCATTTTTATGATACCTTGAAAAGTTCTATATGAAAATTTCCTTACACGCTATATGAATTGCAATTATCACTATCTGAAAATATATAACTTTTACTTGTGTTTAGTCTGTTTTTTACACAAAAATGTAAAAGTTAATATGGACAGGATCTTGGTCTTCTTGACTACCCTACCCACCAGCTCCTAGGAAGAAACCGGACACATCGAAGTGCCCACAAACAGTGTGTTACATTATTAATTAACGAATGATGGCTTGTGTTGGCCTGACATCTTGCCACCAATGGTATTGCTCATGGTCTTCCCCACATCCAATATCACTAGTAGGTTATATTTTAAAAGGCATGAATCCTACATGTTTACCAGTAGTTTCCAAACTTTAACCTTCATAAGGATAAACTGATATGCTATACAGATGCAGATCCTGGCTCAAACCCTATAGATTCAGATTTAGTAGGGGTAGCACCCAAGAATGCTAGGGGTAGCACCCAAGAATGTGGATTCTTAGCAAGTATTCCAGATGATGCTAAAGTAACATTACTTTGGGAGACAGCAAAGTGGGGAAACAATCAAGGCAAAGCAGTTTAATATAGAAAAGGAAGGGAGGCAGCTATGATCAATAAGTAAGGTGATACATAATGGGAGAGAACTGCAATAATGTCTGATCTGGGAAATAAAGAGAAGTACTAGCCCATACAGATTTGCCTTCAGAAACCCATGATTTAAGCAGAGAACCCAGGATAGTGTCTAGGGTGTTTCCTTTGCACCTATTACTTCTACCAAGTTCATTTATTTTTTATCTAAGTACAAATTGTGCATATTTAAATGTTGCCAAGATTTTATACTTCTATAAACACTTAGCCAATGGGAATTTTAACTATGTGGAATTTGGAGCCTTCTTCTGGACTATTTCGATTACTTTTTATCAATTCCAATATTTCCCAGGTCAATTTTTATAGATTTCAATTCCTGAAACTGACCAATTTGGTTTTACCCCCAGTTTGGCAAACATACCAAATTTTACCATGTGCGGTGTTTATTATTTTCATTTTTCTTTCCATTATTTTATTTCTACTGATGAAATTCATTATAAATCGAATTTCAATTGAATAGTCTGTATTTATTGCTTAAAGCAAACAGTGTTACTAAGGCAAAGAAATGTGACCTGAATAACAAATAAAGTCTAAACATTCTGCTTCTAATTCTACTAGTTCATTAGACATCCAAAATTGATAATTTATGCTTAATATGTGCCTAACATTGTGTTTTGTAACTAAAGATACAAAAAAGACATGTAGCCCACCCCAAGAAGTTCCTCTAATGGAGGAACCCACACTTTTAGTGGGTTCCAAAATTATTCACAAATGACATTGGTCCCTTTGATGCCAACCACAGGGAGTTTGTTACCAAAACCAAAACCTTTCAGTGACTTTCAACCAGTGTGCCATGAAAGGATTTTAGGTGTGCCTCAAAAATTTTTAAAGATCACTAATCAAAGTATTTCCTAAAGTTCAAAGCACAGTAAGTACATCCTTTTTTACTTTTTTCTTTTTTTTGATTAACATCATTTAAGTGTGCTTCAGAAGTTTATAACTTTAAGTTCAAGGTTCAAGTATGCCATGAGATTAAAAAAGAAAAAAGGTTGAAAAACATTGCCGTTAGCCCAAGGCAGGGCTCTGTGTGTTTCTAACACCCAGGCAAACCCCCCACATCGTACTTATAGTGCTTTGTCTTTACATCCATTTTTTCCATGTGTTTTCCACCCATGCTCGCAAAGAAATTTTCTAGCACACAAACAAGTTTTAATATCCATTCATAGATAATAGAATTACCCTCAAAATCAACAAATATTCAAGACATGTTTATTCCAGTTTGGGAGATGAAGGAATAGTAGGGTATATAACACAATGACCAGCAATAAATAGCAAGCAAAAGTGACTTTAAAAATATTTAAAATATAAATAATAGTTTTGAATCAAATGTTTCCTAAGTTCATCCAAGTAAAATGAATCTCATTTATTGCACAATGTTTATTGAAATGTGGCTGCTACTGTGCAAGTAAGAAAAACTTATTTCCTTTGATGACGTTTCCAATGAAAATTCAGGCATCTTGTTGTCTTGAAAAAATGGCTTAAAGCAGAATATACCAAGGGATAGGCTATTATAATATACCAGATGTAACATGAGGGAAAAGGTCTTAATAGTCAAAGAAATAGGAAATGTTGAATTAACAAAGTGAATTTAGTTAATTCAGAATTTTTAGTATGTTGACATACTTTATCAATCTTTAGAAGAGGAATAGAGCATGCTGCATTTCAGAAACTTATCTGCCCAAGGAAATGATTTTTTAAGTAGCCACAGGAAAACTTTGAGAAATGCTTGTTTAAGCCATAGACATTTATTTTGCTTTACTCAGAAGTAAGATCACTAAGAGAGGCACAGTGTTTTACTGGGATTAATTCATGATTCAACCATTCACTGGACAACATATAATAAAATCACTAAAGAACCCCCTTCCAAAAGCAAACTAACAAATAACACAGTAATCTATATATTTCCCTTTGCCCTAACATTTATAAATCACCATACAAGGATATTTATAACTACATCTTATGTAATAGTTCAAAATTTACAAACCACCATCACATTATCTCACTTGGATCTCACAATATTGTAAGTACCATCTTCCTGTTTTACAAATGAGGACTAAGAATATCCACGACATATAGCTTGGTGCCCGTAGCTCAGTAGTTGAGTGCCAGCCACATGCACCAGGGCTGGCAGGTTCGAACAGCCCAGACCTGCTAAACAAAAATGACAACAACAACAAAATAGCCAGGCATTGTGGCTGGCGCCTGTAGTCCCAGCTACTCGGGAGGCTAAGGGAAGAGAATCGCTTAAGCCCAAGAGTTTGAGGTTGCTGCGAGCTGTGACGCAATGGCACTCTACTGAGGGTGACAGCAAGACTCTGTCTCAAAAAAAAGAAAAAGAAAGAAAAGAAAGTCTATGACATAAAATTACTTCCTAAAACCTCACAGGTACTACATGGTGGAGCTCATATGTTAACCACCAGACCTTCTGTCTCAAAGACCAGAACTTTCTCCTCCATGCACGTTGCCTCCCCAGTGTGTCAAACAGCATTCTGAGTTTGTTGTCCAATTATTACCTCAAAACCAAACACAACCAGTCGATCTTAAATATAATAGGATATGAATGGCATTCTGGAAATATGGAAGTCACAGATGAATCAAGAATGATGTTAATGCTTATATTCAAGCATTAGATTTATTGCTTCTTTTGGTTTCAAAAAACATCATATATTCAGAAGTACAACACTGTATTTCCATTTCACAGGCTCCCTAACTGAAAAAAAACAACAGCCTAAAAGGCAAAGTATATTTGAAAAAGTAGCTTCCTTACTACCGTCTAGGCTGCTGGAGGCTGAATTTTTATGTTGTGGGTTGACATGGGAGGAGCTTTACTTATAGGATGGGAGTCATGTTTAGGCCCTGATCACTGTGTGTGAATTCATGATGTTTTAATGGCTGGTTGGAACAGTAACACATTATCACCAAAGAAGCAATGGTTCTGAAAGGATTATTCTTAAATGGACTGTAACTTTCATTGAAAATAAATACTAATTAACTGGTCATTAGCAATCTACCCACCAAGATAAGACCTTTCTGATGTTCTCAACTTGCAGTGAGATCACTCTGGTCCAAACTGTTGGTCTGTATTTGCCTTTCAGGGAAAATATCTATCTCATCCATTGTATCTGTAAATTGGAGGAACATTCCTGAGCTATGTCATCTCTGAGACAGCTTACTTTGTTCAGTTACACACTATTTGTCTACACAAAATTATGTACCTATATTGTTAAACAAACCCTAAAATGTCGCTTTCCAATTCTAAGCATAAGAGTACGACGAAGCCTGCTAAACAAATTATGCATGTGACTCATCTGGAATAAAAGAAAATTTGCCTAATATCTCAGTTTGGGAAAGATATGGTAATAACATTACTCCAGAATTTGCAAGTTAAGCAACAAAAAGATCAAGTTCAAGTCCAAAGTAAATACAGTGAACTATATTCTATAACTCAGAGAACCAGAAAGCAACTAAAAAACATGAAATACATAATCAACCAGAAAGAAAAAATAAATACCAGAACCATGGGATTGTATGTGAATTAGCCTCTTGCCCTAGGAGAACCATACCCAAATATTTCTCCTCTAATGCCAACCTTCCTCACTTTTCTGGGTTACACAGGGGGAGGAAAAACTGTGTGCACTTGTCAGTAAGTCATTTCGTAGGAAGTGGAGAGATGACAATGGGAGATAGACTAATAAAGAAAAACTCAGATACACCAGCTGGACAGGCTTCCTTTGAAGATTAGAGCTAAAGCTCACTGTTTGGGAACTCTCTAAGTAGAGTCCAGAACTCCACAATTCTTTTATGATCTCAGAATTCAGAAGAACACTGGTGTCTTTTTTTTTTTTACCTTAATAAGACCCCAGGATGACAGAAGATCCAAGACTTCACAACAGAAAGGGGCACTGTTTGTAAACCACACGTTTTATTACAATGTCTGTTGGATCAGTGAAATAGAATAGCACAGCAGTCATGAAAATGGGCTCTGGAGCCATACATTTTTATTTACTATCTTTAACATTTGGGGAAAGTTACATCATTTTTCTCTACCTCGGATCCTTCATCTTTTTTTCATTAGTTTTTATCTCAGAATAATAAGGGGGTATAATTTTTGTTATACACAATGTTTAAGTCAGAGCACTTGGTGTGCCCATCACCAGGACAATGTTCACTGTATTGATAATAAAAATCCTACCTCCATCAACTGGGAGATTTATAAACAAAAGATGGTATATTGATACAACAAAATTCTATCTAGCAATGAAAAAAACCCAATTTTAGATACATATATTAATAGGTATGATGTGCAAAAGCATTGTTAGTAATAGATGCCAAATGCAAAAGTATTATATGATTCCATTATATAAAATGTCCAGAAAAGGTAAATTTATGGAGGTATAAAGCAGATCAGTGTTGCATAAGAGGTGGGACTCATCCTCATGAAACCAATGACTGTACACAGGCTCAGGGGAAATTTGTGTGGCGATGAAAATGTCCTGAAATTAGATTATAGTGATGATGTCAACTAAAATCACTGAACTGTACACATCTAATAGAAAATTTTATGGCATATTAAAAAATGATGTGGTTTCTGTCTCCTGGCTAGACCCTGACTGACACAATCCTCTTAGGTTGCTATGAGTAAGAAAGAAGTTAACATATAAGGGTGTGGAGAACAATACCTGGCACATAGTAAGTGCTACATGCATTATTAGCATTATTATTACTATTACACTATCCTACCATAAATTAAACATTACACATATGTGGTACATGGTACAATGCTTGGCACATAATATAGGTGCTTAATAAAAATTAGTACCAGTGCAATATAAGACACACACCTCCATGCCCTCATAGGAGGCCAGGATAGCCAAAAGAAGGTATCTACATGGAGAACTGTTGGTCTATGGAAATGCTATGCAAATAAAAACAAAAATAATACACACACGTACATACCATAGATGCTAGAGCTGGGAGTCAGGGGCAGAAAAGGAAAGAAAAGATTTAGGCAGAAGCAAAGAACAAAGAAAAAAATGAGTGACAAAGGACTGGTGAACATAAAGGAACAGATGGCAAGCCAGAGAGAAGCCCTTCCTCACCCATTTCACACAGATAGTGGATGTCTATAAGTGTTTTGTCTTAGTTAAGGTCCTGGAATTTCTTAAAAGTCCTCAACTGAACCACTCAGGCATCTTTCTTCCTTTCTCCCTCATAATGTTTTTCAAGAAATAAGAAGGTAGATCTCATGTTAAGTGTTCTTAACACCATCACCACACAACAAAAGGAGGTTTTAACCAGAAGGAAAGTGTCATTCAAACCCAAACTGTGCTGCTGGGGAAAATAAAGGCAACAAAGGTTGCCTGGTAAGGACTCCTAATTCAGCCCTCCTGAACTCCACGGTACACTATACCTACCAAGTCTAAATAACGCACCCCACGGCTAATGAGCTGACAGCTTCACTCAATACACCTCTCTGCAGATAAAAAACAAAGAGAAAGCACTGAACACCCAATGAGAGGAAAGCTGGGTTCCAAGGCAAGAAATGATATCCAAAGAATTACAATGACAAGTTTCTAAGTGCTGCTGGGCTAAAGGCTGAAAGTTCAAAAGTACAAGGGGAAAGTAAGCCTTGGGGAAATAGCTACTTCTAGGAAATGAACCATTACAGAGACGTAATTTTCTCCCTGTGTCTTCAGACAAAATAATAATAAAAAAGTACTGTGTGATAATCTTCCCTCTTTCTTTTTTTTTTTTTTTTTAATAATTTTATTGAATCATAATTATGTACATTGGTGCAATCACAGGGCACGATTCATATACATTGAGAAATATTTTGATCATACTGTTACAGATATCCTTCATGGCATTTCCTTGATCACTATATAAAGAC
>CAUYON010158549.1:0-12744 GCA_963573935.1 Arctocebus calabarensis | reverse complement strand
TTGTGGTGGGCGCCTGTAGTCCCAGCTACTTGGGAGGCGGAGGCAGGAGACTCGCTTGAGCCCAGGAATTGGAGGTTGCTGTGAGCTGTGATGCCACAGCACTCTACCCAGGGTGACAGCTTGAGGCTCTGTCTCAAAAAATAAATAAATAAATAAAAACATGTAGTTTATTAAGTTTTATACCTCAATAAAAGAGAGGCTTTATAAAATAGTGTGATAGTTTTCCTGTGACCTCCTCCTGTCAAAGATTATGCCATTAATATTGAGCACAATTAAAGTTCTGATAAATCCTTGGGCCACGTGCTATATTGACCTTGTCAAGCTCCTATATTGACCTTGCCACGCTGTAAATATAGTATTTCAAAAGAACATAGCATCTGTCTTTTCCCGGAAGGCGACAAGATGGCAGAAGTGGAGCAAAAGAAGAAGCGGACTTTCCACAAGTTCACCTACCATGGCATGGACCTCCACCAGTCGCTGGATACGCCCTCTGAGCAGCTGATGCAGCTATATAATGCCCGTCAGCGGCAGAGCTGAACCAAGGCCGGAGCTTTTAGCAGCACTCACCCCTGAAGTGTTCCCATAAGGCCAAGAAGGAGGCACCGCCAACGGAGAAGCCAGAGGTAGTGAAGATACACCTGCTGGACACGATCATCCTACCTGAAATGGTGGGCAGCATGGTGGGCGTCTTTAATGGCAAGACCTTCAACCAGGTGGAGATCAAGGTTGAGATGATCAGTCACTACCTAGGGGAGTTCTCCATCACCTACAAGCCTGTGAAGCATGGCCAGCCTGGCATTGGGGCCACACACTCCTCCCACTTCATCCCCCTCAAATAGGCTGCCCAGTCAATAAACACACTTCTCCAGTTAAAAAAAAAAAGACATAGCATGTAAATATGCTATCTAAAGCATTTATGACAACTTTTACATTTAGTAAGTACCCAGAATTCAGTGTTTTCGGATATACATTGAAATTACAGTTTTTGATTTTGTGACTATTTAGTTCTAAAACAGTGGAAGATCAGTAAACACAGCATTAACCTGAAGATTTTTTTTCAGATTAATTTTTCCATGAGACAGATTAGTTTATAATAGTGATCAATAATAGAATAACTGCCCTGTACCATGTGTTTTAGAAATTTGATGAAAGCAAGCAGACAGTACATCCACTAGAAAATAGGTAGCAATAAGGAATTTCTACCCCTGCATCCCACATAAAAACCCAATTGTCCTTAAAGTGAAACTACTTTGGTCCATCCTGAAGAAACTGTACTCCTAACATTAAGTTAAGTAAATTATTGAGCTGAAAAGATTGCAGATAATTTTGCTAATAAAGTATCATATTTTTAGAACATTTTTAATCGTATATGATTTTTCATACATTTTACATACATACAGTTACTGTCTCCTAGCTATAAAGATCCTGAAAAATACAGAGGTCCATAGGAGTCAGTACTTAATGAGACAATTCAGCCATCAGCAGAGAGGCTTATGACTGGCAAATCCATGTAGTGAGGGCAATGATGCCTTTAACTCCAGCCCCTTTCTTCAATCTATAAAGCCTTACATTGGGGTATACTTTAATTTGGTAGAATTGTTTTAGGAGTGAGGTTATTTATGAGGCTCTTCAGGATTTCTAATTGAATATTTTCCTTTTTTCCCTGTTACATCAATGTTTATTAAACTAAGATTAGTTTAATAGTTTATTAATCTAAGAGACTAGTTTAATAGTTTATTAAATTAAGAGAACTAATTAGTTCTTACTTTATCAAAAATAGGGAAATCAAGCTTATTTTAGCCCTCTGTAAGAGTGCAATTCAGAGAGAATCTTTGGGGGAAAAATCATAGGTGGGATGCAATCACACCCTCAGAGTTCAATATTGTGACGTAGGAATGGAAGAGAACACCACACCCACCTCCTTAGCTTCCTCCCACTGTTCCCATTACGTCGAATGCAGAGTGAGTTATATTGGTCAACCTGGAAGATTAAGGGGTAAATGATTATTCTCAGTATAGTCTAGGATTTTGAACTTTAGAGTGCAGGCAGTTCCAGAGTTACAAACATCCTACTTAAGTAGGATGGCTACATCCTACTGTAAGTGTGATGTACAACTCACACTTACGAATGGAGGCTGCTACAGTAAATCCTCAAGTTATAAATACCTGACTGACATATGACTCATACTTACAGACTATACAGGTATATGTACCTCTTCCAATTTACATACAAATTCAACTTAAGAACAAACCTACAGAACCTATCTCATTCATAACCCAGGGACTGCCTATAGAGATAAAACAATAAAAAGTTGAATAGCAAGTAATTCCCATAGGTTTATCACAGGTTTTGACATAACTTCATTTTTTTTTTTTTGAGACAGTCTCACTTGGTCACCTCAGTAGAGTGCCATGGCCTCTTAGCTCATAGTAACTTCAGACTCTGGGGCTCAAGCGATCCTCTTGCCTCAGCCTCCCAAGTAGCTGGGACTACAGGTGCCCACTACAATGCCTAGCTATTATTTTTTGTTTAGCAGGCCTAGGCTGGATTCGAACCCACCAGCCCTGGAGCATGTGATCGGCACCCTAACCACTGGGCTGCTGGCACCCCCATAATTTAATATGTTAAGCTTTCAGTGACAAATAGGGTGAGGTCAAACTGTGTCTGTTTTGGGCCAAGCAATGTGGTACAGTGAAAATAATTTTAAGGTTCAAAATTCAGTTCTCCCACTCACTAGCTCTGTGACCTTGGACAAGTTACCTTAACCTTTCTGAGCCTTACATTCCTCATCTGCAAAACAGAGTTAATAATACCTGTTTCACAGGAGTAGTGTCATGGTCATCATAATAAAGTAGCTAATGCGTCTCTGCTTGCCACAGCAGGTAGCACGTGGTGGTTATTTAAGCATTTGAAAGTATTGATTGCCTGTAATCTCAGCACTCTGGAAAACCAAGGCTGATTCATTGCTTGAGTTCAGGAGTTCAAGACCAGCCTGAGCAAGAGCAAGACCCCGTCTCTAAAAAATAGCCAGGCATTGTGGCAGATGCCTGTACTCCCAGCTACTTGGGAGGCTGAGGCAAGAGAATCACTTGAGTCCAAGAGTTTGAGGTTGCTGTGAGCTATGACGCCAGGGCACTCAAACCCAGGGCTACTGAGACTCTGTCTAGAAAAAAGGAAATATTGATTATGTGGTAGCAGTATGCCAGGCCTGAAGTTACATGGGGACAAGATATGGTTTCTACCTTCTGGAGTTTTCAGTATAATGGCATTATTCAAGCAGTTGTTCCTGGTAAAGTAGCCAAGCAGAAAGATACGAGCAGACACTTGATTATATCTCTCACGAGGAGATACCAGTATGGCTGTCTTGACAGTTCCAACTTTTGTCCCAGAATTACTCTCCAGAGAGTGAAAACTAAACACTACCTCATTTCTCCCAGCAATCTCCCTATATTCTAAAGAAAGAAACTGAGGCCAATTAATGTATGTAGGACCAAGGTTTAGTTGGGCCAAGGTTGAGGACTGCAGCCAGGGAAACAATTCCAGGGTATTTTGAGAGGTGCTCTGGAGAAGTGCTTTGGAGAACAAGAGAGGAACAATTTTTAAAGACAAAAGGCCAAATCAGGAGAGGCGGACATTGGAAAAATTGTTTTTCAGGAATGCTCACTGGTTTACAGAAATAACATTGATTGGTAATTGTCCACTTGTGGAACTATAGGGTGTGAGTTATGATGTCCAATATATGACATTTGCAAGGTGTAAAGGGTGGTGCCCAGAGATGACATGAGCAGGGAGCAGAGGTTAGACCAGGTTTATTGAAAGGAACAGCGATCTGCCTGGGACAGCTAGAGACCCCTTATACCCAGGGTAGGGCAAGGGCTATGGTGAGTTAGGGTCCTTTGCAATGAACTTCAGGGGTGGGGCTAACTAGTCTTGGGGGAGGGGGCACGTAGAGTTTGTGTAACGCACAAGCAGCTTCCTGGTGATTACTTTGCTCCTGGGGGAGGGGGAGGTGACTGCTGTCACATTCCAGTGCCTCCCTGGCCCTGATAATTTAAAGGGGGTTGCATTACTCAGAAGTTTTTTTCCTTTCTCCCCCAAGGACAAGAGCACTTAAGTGATGACAGACAAGGTTCAAACCCAAGTCTGACTGGCTTAAAGCTGTCACCTTCTACTCCATCACACTCCCTCCACTGCAATTTGTGTATGTAACAAAAAAACAGTCTCCAATTAAGCCTTTATCCAAAAAACACCAGCAGGAGAAGCCATCTAAAAAGAGTGCTCCAAGACAGGGGAAGGAGTTTTAGCAGAAGTCAGTGAAGTTTAGCTCATGTCAGGAACAACTGGCCAAATCCCAAATTCTTTTGAATTAGCAACCATTGTTTGGGCAGTTTGGATTTATCAGGATGGGGAGGAAGGTCATCAGCAGGAGGGGTGGGGAGGAACAGCTCCTGGAGACTTTGCAATCAGGATCTTTGACTCTGCCTCTGCCACTGAGACACAGCAGAACAGTGTCTGGAAAGAGAAGTTCTTTGCATTAGGATTGTTTAATGTTCCCACCAGTGTGTTGTCTGCAGTTGTAATACTTTCCAGCCTGGGGAGCTGGAAACCATAGACAACTACTAGCCTTTAACCTCTGAACCTCTTCCCTCTAGGTGGTGAGGATTAGCTAATGGGAAAGAAGGTTGAGCAAAGTAACAGCACTAGTTAAATTAATATTAAGCACAGGCCGGGCACAGTGGTGTAGAGGTCACGGTGAAACCTGCCCATTTCTCTTAATCAAGGTTCACTGAAAGATCAACTCACAATTACGGTAGATTAATAAGAGAAAGGTTTATTTCCAAATACCATGTGCATGGGGGGAACCACAAGAATGACTACTCAAAGTCCCATTGGTGGTCAGAGACCTCCATAGATGCCTTTTGGAAGGAGGGGAGGATGTGGAAAGTGTAGGTACAGTAAGTGGTTGCTGGGGGGGATGTATAGATGGGTGAAAACAGATTGATTTGTAGATTAATCTGAAAGACAGATATTCTGCTTCATATGACCTGGGGGCCAGGTCTATTGGCAGGTAGTAAGAAAGTCAACAGCCCCTTTTGATCCCCAATCAGGTTACTCAGGTTTTAGGTAGGTAGAGGAAAGTCCTTTTCCAATGCTTTCTGATCATAAATGGCCTTTCATCCAAAATATTCTTTATACCAAGGAGTCATATTTTGTGGTGAAATTTCCTTAGCTCTTTGAGTGGCTCACGCTTGTAATCCTAGCACTCTGGGAGGCCGAGGTGGTTGGATTGCTGGAGCTCAGGAGTTCAAGACCAGCCTGAGCAAGAGTGAGACCGCGTTTCTTAAAAGAGCCAGGCATGGTGGTGGCACCTTTAGTAGCAGCTACTCAGGAGTCTGAGGCAAGAGGATCACTTGAGCCCAGGAGTTTGAGGTTGTTGTGAACTGTAATGCCATAGCACTCTACCCAGGGCAACAGAGTGAGACTCTGTCTCAAATACATACATAAATATTAAGTAAAATGCTATTTTAATTGTTAATAAGGCCAGGCGTGGTGGCTCACGCCTGTGGTCCTAGCACTGTGGGAGGCCGAGGCGGGTGGATTTCCAGTGCTCACAGAGTTCGAGACCAGCATAAGCATGAGTGAGCCAGAGTAAAAGACCCCGTCTCTACTACCAGGAAAGAACACTGCTGGGCATTGTGGCAGGCACCTGTAATCCCAGCTACTTGGAAAGCAACTGGCACGAGAATCACTACAAGCAAGGACAAAAAAAAAAACAAGGAAACTAAGAAAAGTGCAAGCCAACTGAAATTGAAAAGCAAAATAAAAAAATTTTTTTAAATAATTAAAAATTGTTAATAAGGTAATTTGGAGTGGGGCGATTATAGACTGCCTAATGTATTTCATCATAAGAGGAGAAGGCTCAAGAATTAAGAGGGGGAAGCAAAAAGCAGACACAGATTTGGGGAGAGAAAACCCTCTCAGTAGAGAAAGTGATGATGTTAGGTTCCTATTGGGAAGGATCAGATGCCAGCTCATTTCTCTTTTACTTTCTTGATAAAACAGGAGGATTGAGAATTTGATGATAAAACAATCCTTTTAAAACCCGAGAAAATGGATTTGTTTCAATCTGCTGCTAAAATTTAGAGCTTCTGGATTATATCTTAAAGCAGCAGCATTATAGGGGATGAAGAACCCTCTGCTTTCTGACTCAAGTTCAGTTTATTGAGGGTATTTATTTGGGGTCCTTCTTGTATTTTATTTCTTGTTCCTTCCATTTAAATTATCACTTTAGACAAATAAGAGGGCTTATCAAAAATATCAAAAGTTTGTATCCATTGAAATCCAATCCTTCTCAGTTAATAAGCGGTAGCACAGACCTGTTTGTGAGCAGCAATCTTGAGCCCTCTCAGAGCTGGACTCATCATTCTGCAGGGAGACAACTTTCATGTGAGATTTAACGGATTCCTAGGGAGCGTTAACTATGAGCTGTCAATCTCTCCCAGAAGACAGTCCTTAGACAAAGGACTGTACTTAGTGAAGCATGAAATAATTTTAAAGTAAAAGTAAAATATGATTTTTTTTCCCACTAAATGTTAAGAGCTTAGGAACAAAAAAACTGGAGAGGCATTTTAGCTACATAGAATCCTGAAGGGATTTGTGAGAGTTGCTCTGGGGAGTGACTCATCCAACTAAAACATCCCTGATCTGCAAATGAAGAGTTACTGAATTTACATCGCTTTAAATGGTACTTAGTTTGGCCAGGCCTAGTGTCTCACACCTGTACTCTGGGAGGCCAAGGTGGGTGGATTGTTTGAGCTCAGGAGTTGGAGACCAGGTGAGCGAGAGTGAGACCCCATATCTACTACAAATAGAAAAACTAACTGGGTGTTGTGGCGGGTGCCTATAGTCCCAGCTGCTCAAGAGGATGAGGCAAGAGGATCACTCAAGCCCCAACAGTTTGAGGGTGCTGTGAGCTATGACACCATAGTACTCTACCCAGGGGAACAGCTTGAGACTCTAACTCCAAAAAAAAGAAAGAAAAGAAATGTTACCTCTATAAAGCTAGAAGATTAATAATTACCTTCTACTCTACATGTTTAATCTCAAAAAATGTGATGTCATAAATAGTAAATCAAAACATGTATCTCCATAAAGTCTGAATTTCACTAATATTGCATTTCTTTCTTTCTTTTTTTTTTTTTGAGACAGAGTCTCATTTTGTCACCCTTGGTAAAGTACTGTGGCATAGCTCATAGCAACCTTAAACTCTTGGGCTCAAGCAGTCCCCACACCTCAACCTCCCAAGTAGCTTGGACTACAGGCGCCCTGCACCATATCCAGCTATTTTTAGAGACTGGGTCTTGCTCTTGTTCAGGCTAGTCTTAAACCTATGAGCTCAGGGCAATCCATCTGCCTTGGCCTCCTAGAATGCTAGTATTATAGGTTGAGCCACCACGCCCAGCAACCAATGTTCATTTCATACCAGCCATCCAAAGTTACCAAATACAATACTGTCATTTTCCTCACTTCTAATCAAGACAAAAAAATCCCAACAAATAACCA
Organism: Arctocebus calabarensis; assembly: GCA_963573935.1. Classification (NCBI taxonomy): domain Eukaryota; kingdom Metazoa; phylum Chordata; class Mammalia; order Primates; family Lorisidae; genus Arctocebus; species Arctocebus calabarensis. The sequence continues at coordinate 5,181 of CAUYON010158549.1, read as the reverse complement.
GCCTTTAAAACGAGAATATAATTTGCAAATCCATAAATTGTTTTCATTGTTATCTGATATAACAATAATTATTAATAACTTCACCAAAGTTTGGCCTCAGTGGGTCTTATATTTTATATAGAAATTATATAAAAACCAAACTGAAGTTATTCCAGAAAATATTTCAAAATAATGTGCTGTTAACATTCCAAATGGTCTACTTATAGTTAAAGAAATCTAATAAAGCACGGATCCATTATAATATTAATAGCTATAAATTTAAAAGTGCTTTTTTTTATTAGGTTATTTACTATGGCTGATCCAACCAACACAAACATCGACGAACATTTCCCCAGAGTGGCATTAGAAAACAACAGGAGGCCTGTAGGATGCACGAGAAGCCCAGGAGGAGCTGATTTTTCAACAAACGGTAATGATTCCGATAAGAGTGTCGATTACAGCAGATCTCAGTGTTCCTGCAGGAGCTTAAGTTCTCACCGTGATTATTCAGAAGACTTTATCTCAGATTGCTCAGAAATAGCCATTAGGAGAAATCATTTAAAGCAGCCTGTGGCAAGAGAAAAGGAGGAGAAGAAAAAGCATGTTTCTAAACTCTCCCAGCCTAAAGGTAAGAAGCAAAATTTCCCAGCCAAGACTGAATTTCTGGTTATAATGACATTATTTTTTAATATACTAGTATTAGAAAGGGTGCTTATTCATCTTATTGTTTTTCCACATTGTAAATATGTATTATAGATGAACTTTTATAGAAGGAATTAGATAGAGAAGTTCAGATGGTCACAAAATAACAGAAAGGTTTACATGTACAGCCTAGTCCTTGCACAGCTTACCCTACTGGAGCCTACCAGTGAGGTAAGTTCCATTTTTAGTTAACAGGTGGCCTTGTTACAGAGTACCACAATACTTCGGTTTCACTGGCTACTTGCCTTTCATCTCTGCTGAAGAATCACAGTTTGAATCACCAGTGAAATGTCCATACCTGTTTCAACACCCCAAGAGGATGGTCTCCAAGTCTGGTGAGGCATATTGGCAAAAACAATCTTTTGAAACGGAGAGGGTTCAAAAGGCTGTTGATAATGTCGTTTCCTTGTGGATTTTATAAGTACCAACTCCATCAACTCCTAACTATCCAAATTAGAATTAGTTAGTAATATTTTTTATCTTATTTCTCCCTGCCCTCTACCCAAACTGCAATTACTTTCTCTCATTTTAGGCTGTCTTGAGCTTTTAGTATTTCCTATATAGAAATAACTAGAACCCTTTTCTACTTTGACTATCAGAGCACCCTCAAATCAACAGGTGGAAAATAACTAAGGGCCTCCTATTCATGGGCACATTTACCACTGTCATGCTTACCCGGCATCTTTCACCCCCAGCCTGCTATTGGCAGGTGTGTCCAGGGCCCTTTCTGTCACTTTGGGAACATCTACAGTCTTCGTTCTTCCTAACTACAGAGCAGAGATTTTTTTGGGGGGGGGAGGTTGAGACAGAGTCTTTGTCAACCTGAGCGGATTGCCATGCTGTCATAGCTCACAGCATCCTCAAACTCTTGGGTTCTATTGATCCTCTAGTCTCGGCTCCTGAGAAGCTGGGACTACAGGTGCCTGCTACAACACCCAGTTAGTTTTTCTATTTTTAATAGAGATGGGATCTCACTCTTGCTCAGGCTGCTCTTGAACTCCTGAGCTCACGTAATCCTACCCACCTTGGCCTCCCAAAGTCCTAGGATTATAGGTATGAGCCAACACGCCTGGCCTCAGAGTAGAAATTCTTCATCTAAGACATGTCTGTGAACTCCATGGAATTCTATGCATTTTTTGTGTCTATGTGGGTTTATAAACGTTTCTAAGAGGAAGGACCCATACTTTTTACTAGATTCTTAAAGGTGAAAAGTCATTTTTCTAAAGAGGTGAGTAAAAGGTTATGAAATCCTACACCCACTGACAAGGCCCAGGACAGATGAAAAGACCAGTTCTGTCCCTCATGACGGGACTTCTACAAAAGAAGTCCATTGGTAGCATTAGGAAGACATTATCGCAACAGAACATTGTGATTAGGTCCCACAAATACACAATCCCTAAATCACATTTCAACTTTACAAAGCTGTGAATACCCAATATTTTTTATATCTCTGGCATCAAAAATGATTTGATAACAAAAACCTGATTTGAACAGACATGAAACTGATCTTTATTTATTTTACTTAGTATAAAGTTATATATTTCACGACAGAAATACTGTTGACTAAAGCATTGGAAAACTATAGAAAATACCACATATACACCCACCTAAAAAATAAACCCCCCCAAATTCTGAAACAGTCTGGCTCTTAAGAGTTTATATAAGGGACATTAAATTTTATGTTGATTTTAAGCTTTTACAGGACTGTGAGAGACAGTTAGCTTTTATAAAACTATTTGTACAAAAACAAATTGCATTTTTGAGTCCTAAGTTCCTCATAATTTAGTTTTTTAAAATTGATTCCTCCAGCTTGGTGCCCTTAGCTCCATGGTTAAGGTGCCAGCCACATACACCAGGGCTGTTAGGTTTGAACCTGGCCAGGGCTTGCTAAACAACAATGACAATAACCAAAAAAAAAATAGGGCATTGTGGCTGGTGCCTGTAGTTCCAGCTACTTGGGAGGCTGAGGCAAGAGAATCACTTAAGCCCAAGAGTTTGAGGTTGCTGTGAGCTGTGACACTACAGCACTCTACTCAGGGTGACATAGTGAGACTCTGTCTCAAAAAAATGAATAAATAGGCTTGGCGCCTGTGGCTCAAGGGGCTAAGGCGCCAGCCACGTACACCTGAGCTGGCGGTTCGAATTCAGCCTGGGCCTGCCAAACAACAATGACAACTGCAACCAAAAAATAGCCGGGCGTTGTGGCGGGCGCCTGTAGTCCCAGCTACTTGGGAGGCAGAGGCAGGAGACTCACTTGAGCCCAGGAATTGGAGGTTGCTGTGAGCTATGATGCCACAGCACTCTATCCAGGGCAACAGCTTGAGGCTCTGTCTCAAAAGAAAGATAAATAAAATTGATTCCTCCAACCTGCCTATGCCTGTAATCCTAGCACTCTGGGAGGCTGATGGGTGGATTGCTTGAGAATTGCTCAGAAGTTTGAGACCAGCCTGAGCTAGAGTGAAACCCTGTCTCTACTAAAAAATAAAAAACTAGCCAGGGGTGGTAGTGAACGCCTGTAGTCCCAGCCATTCGGGAGACTGAGGCACTTAACCCCAAGAATTTAAGGCTGCTGTGAGCTATAATAACATCATGGCATTCTACCCAGGGCCACAGAGAAAGACTCTATCAAAAAAAAAAAGAAAAGACATGCTTCCTGTATCTGTTCCACAAATCTTTTCTGAGTCCTTTATGTGGGATACCTGTTCATAAAGTGGGAACAGCATAAATCAATTCAGCCACTTTGCAAGAGACTAGAATCCTAAACTCCACTACCCAAAAGATTTGCTCTGACTTGGGTGTCCTTTTATTTTTAAAACTCTAAAATTATTTTAAATTAATCTCACATCTTTAAGTCAAATTCTGTATGTCCCTGAGGACCCCTGCCCAGTGTATGATGAATTTAAAACTCTAATTGCAACTTCAAGCTTTGTCATAGAATGATAAAGCATTTCTTTGTTTTTTTTTTCTTTTATTCTTTTATTCCCAGATAGTTCATGTTTTGCAAGTGTTTGCCAAAGTAATTTAAGTTGTTCCACCCTAGAGTAATATAATTATAATGCAAAGCAAAGAAGTAGCCAGTGCAAACCCCTTTTCAAGCCAATGTTCAATTTATGTTTGGCTTTCTGGTATATTAAAAGTAGATCTCTGACCCTCAGGGCTGACGACACTGAGTTAGGAACCATAATGTAGACTCAGAATTCAGTAAAGAATAGTAACATCAGAGTCTATTTTCAATTTTCATCTTAGAAATTGATGAAAGCAAATTTTATGGCAGAAAAACATTTCATAGAGAAAAATTATAAGGATGAAATGAGGACTTTGATTTGATAGAATTTTTGCTTTGGTTAATCCTTGGAGATTTACTTAAATCATTGTAAAAAGCAAGTAATATATTTATACAATTTACTTTTCAATACTTTATTATGTCCTTCTTTTGTAGAAAACATACTTTCACAATTATTTCAATTATATGTTCTGTTAGTTAGAAATTTGTTTCCCTGATGTATTTACTTTGTCAACTCAATGCCAAGAAGTGATTTTACTGCATTCAAATGCTTGGGACACCTTTTGCCCTGTTATCCTCAGTCAAGTATAGGTGGGAGACTTGATCTCCAACAGATTAACAACAGAAACTACCAAGAACAGAGAATTCCTTTAAACCTCTTCTTTATCTTGGTCCTTGGAGGAAATGGGTCCATCTATTTTAAGGTACAATACAGTGTAAACCCAGGAGAGAGAGAGAAGAGGGTAGAGCCAGTACAAGCAAATGGGGAAGGTGGCTCAGGAAAAGCAGCACTGGGGTGACTGAGACCAAAGGGGACGGTGACCAGGAGGGAGAACTAGTATCCAGGGAAGAGAAGAAGAGTAAGAGACAGGGTAAGCAAAAAGTCTGATAGGAGGATGAGAGAGCTTTTAAAATAAGGGGGGTGGAGGGTGGAGCTAGGAAGGAAGCATGAGTTTGCATGCACTGTTGTGAGCATAGTGACACAGACATACAGGTGGATCAAATGCACACACCTGCAGGTCTGACACATGGACAGTGGGTTCTGTCTCACCGCTCACTAGCTGTGTGCCCACTGACAAGTGGCATCCCAAGCATCAGTCTGTTTATCTTTAAAACAGGATAACAGTACAGTAGTGTTACACATACATTTAATAGACTCAAATTCCGTTACATTAGTTTGGTGCTAAATGTAATATTTTTAGCTACTTTTTGTTTATACCAATTATTCATTCAGTGCCCAAAGTAGCAGAGGGAAAAATGGTTGTGTTGGACTCATTGAGAGATGGTATATACATGCATATATACTCACACTCTGTCTCTAAACAGTTTATTGGCTTTTTAAGAGTCTTTTTTTTTTTTTTTTTTGTAGAGACAGAGTCTCACTTTATCGCCCTGGGTAGAGTGCCGTGGCGTCACCCTGCTCACAGCAACCTCCAGCTCTTGGGCTTAAGCGATTCTCTTGCCTCAGCCTCCCTAGTAGTTGGGACTACAGGCGC